>JASPKZ010000834.1:0-85000 GCA_030220185.1 Diploptera punctata | reverse complement strand
CTTCTTGTAAGTGGTTTAACGATCTATGCTACTCGAACGTCGGATACTAGTTGTCTAAATATTAATTGTCTTGTACTTTTGCACTATGAGCGAGAGTTTAACTTCATTTTAAATGTCGCAATTTGAGTAATATTGCATTTGTCGAACACTCGTAAATATCTAGAAACATGTCTCCTTCACTGTTCTTTAACTCTTCAAGTCTATTAAAACCAAATACAGCGTATTTAAAACATTTAATAGTGCGTTACCTCGTGAATCACAGCTTTAGCTTTTGGAGCATGCGCAGTGGTTCATAACAGGGAATCTTGCTTTTTCAAGTGGCTCATTCTTCTTATCGCTAAGTGTACATATCCTCAAAAGTAACCAGCATAAATAGTTATTCAACTATCAACAATTTAAATCATATTCACCGCGCGGCGAGAGTGCTTACCTATTTAAAATTCGAACATCGGACGTCACACTAAGTAGCCAACTCAGAAAGACATAAGTTGTTCATTATTTTACATACACTTTAAAGTCATTCATAACTTTATGAATATGAACAGTTTGTTTACTGCAAACTCATCCTTCACCACTCTTCCATTTTTCTCCTCTCATTTTTCTATATACATAAATTCAGTTTATCTTAATATTCTCTATCATATCATATCCTTTATCCCATTTCACTATTTTTGTCAAAATATACTTCACCAGACATTTCAATATTAGCCGGTGAACCCAGTCACTTGTTTACACGCTTTATATTAGCTTGACCTGTATCTATCTACGTAACGGAATTTTTCAACGCGATTTTCACCCACTTAAAATCATTGGATCGACTTGAAACTTTGTATACGTGTAAAGGACCAATGACAATTCAATAATTTCATAATTTGTTTCTAACATCCTGGCTGGAATCATTAGAATATAAAAAAGTGTCTGTGTAATTATGTAACGGAATCTTTCAACACGATTTTCACCCACTTAAAATCATTGGATCGACTTGAGTCCTTGTATACTTTTAAAGGACCAATGACAATACAATAATTTCATAATTGTTTTTCTTAAATCGTGGCCAGTATCATCAGAAAATCAAAAACCTGTCTGTAATTATGTAACGAAATATTTCAACACGATTTTCACCCACTTAAAATCATTGGATAGACTTGAAATTTTGTATACTTATAAAGGACCAATGACAATACAATAATTTCATAATTTTTTTCTAAAATACTGGCTAGAATCATCAGAAAATAAATAAATAAATAAATAAAAACCGGTATAATAGGTTTCGGACTTATCAACTTTTTAGTCAATCGTTGCTAGAGTGGTAGACTGTAGTGGTATATGATTTCAGTAATCCGTAGGTCGCTGGTTCAAATCCGGCCCGGAGATTTTTTTAGAAGAGTATTACTTTTTAGCTCACACTATAATAGTATCGAATTCAAAGATAAGTAAAGTGATCCCACAACAAGCCCGGAGGCCCTTGGGGTAGTAGGAGGTTAAGGCCCCCACTTTTTCTAGACAATCGGCACTTTGTCAGCCGGGTTGTCAGCCCTGCGTGACGGCCGCCTTTACAGAACAAGTGTCTGGTACTCATTTCCGTTAGAGGCTGAGTCGACCCCAGGGCCATAGTGCCGCCAGAGGGTTTGGGTCAGTTTAAAAATCCTGACCCCAAAGGGGCTTGAACCCTCGACCCTCCGGCTTGTAGCTCAGTGCCTTAACCACTACGCTACGGTGTGCCCTTCGAATTTAAAGATATTTACATTTTTATCTTATTCTGTAAAATATTAAAACTAAAAAACAAATAATAGTTTTAAAAAACTAAAAAACGCGCTTTATTAGAAAACCTAACTAAAAAATGATAAATAATTTTAATTTCCAATACGCTTGGGATAAAATTAAATTGGTCAACAAAAAAATCATCTCCAACACATTTAGAAAAAAACTATAGTAATCTAGAAAAAAAATAATTTTACCATCAAAAGCGTGGGATGTTTTTTATGGTTTTTACATTTTCTTCTTAGAGACTTTACTTTTACCAATATCTGTTTATTGTCAAATATATTAATTGATATAGAGCACCCCACGCTTTTGATGGTAAAATACTTTTTTCTTGTAGATAACTATAGTCTTATTCTAAATGTGTTGCAGATGATTTTTTTGTTGACCACTACAATTTCATCTCAAGCGTGTTGGAAATTAAAATGATTTATCATTTTTTTAGTTCGGTTTTCTAATAAAGCGTGTTTTTTTAGTTTTTTTAAACTATTATTTATTTCTCTTCTTTGTATCTTTCCATATTACTCTTTTTTCGCCCTCTTTTTTCAAATATATATATATTTATTTATATATCGATAAAATGTAGCGGTTTTCTGCAATAATGACGCAACTTGTAAATTACATTTTGAGAAAAAACTCCTTTGAAATGTACTTTCACTACTTATATTCAAATTATTGTTTTTTTTTTCAATTAAGGGTAGGCCCTACATACTTAAGGAGTTCATTCTATTTTCACAGATTACGTATCAAGTTCCCTTATTAATCAAGTTATGCTATCTTATTCTCCCATTGCAAAAAAAAAAAAGCTTCCAACTGTTCAAATGCATTTAATGGAAATATGCTATTTTGCATTTATTTTTAATAGGTAATTAAACATTGAATGTTAGCACTAAGAACATAGGTCTATATAACATAAATTAATAACTTTCTATCTTATCTCCTGATTTGAAATTTTATACTCTAATATACTTTAGCATCATCCAAGATTTTAAAAACAGTTTTTTTCTAAGAATGATATCAGTTAATTTAATACACACCTGTATCGTGACCACTGTTTCATGATGTATCATTGTTTCAGTGACAACTAGTGTATAAACTGAAAATATCTCCTGATTTGAAATGTTATACTCTAATATACTTTAGCATCATCCAAGATTTTAAAAACAGTTTTTTTTCTAAGAATGATATCAGTTAATTTAATACACATCTGTATCGTGACCACTGTTTCATGATGTATCATTGTTTCAGTGACAACTAGTGTATAAACTGAAAATATCTCCTGATTTGAAATTTTATACTCTAATATACTTTAGCATCATCCAAGATTTTAAAAACAGTTTTTTATATACTTTAGCATCATCCAAGATTTTAAAAACAGTTTTTTATATACTTTAGCATCATCCAAGATTTTAAAAACAGTTTTTTATATACTTTAGCATCATCCAAGATTTTAAAAACAGTTTTTTTCTAAGAATGATATCAGTTAATTTAATACACATCTGTATCGTGACCACTGTTTCATGATGTATCATTGTTTCAGTGACAACTAGTGTATAAACTGAAAATATCTCCTGATTTGAAATTTTATACTCTAATATACTTTAGCATCATCCAAGATTTTAAAAACAGTTTTTTTTTCTAAGAATGATATCAGTTAATTTAATACACATCTGTATCGTGACCACTGTTTCATGATGTATCATTGTTTCAGTGACAACTAGTGTATAAAATGAAAATATCTCCTGATTTGAAATTTTATACTCTAATATACTTTAGCATCATCCAAGATTTTAAAAACAGTTTTTTTTCTAAGAATGATATCAGTTAATTTAATACACATCTGTATCGTGACCACTGTTTCATGATGTATCATTGTTTCAGTGACAACTAGTGTATAAACTGAAAATATCTCCTGATTTGAAATGTTATACTCTAATATACTTTAGCATCATCCAAGATTTTAAAAACAGTTTTTTTTTCTAAGAATGATATCAGTTAATTTAATACACATCTGTATCGTGACCACTGTTTCATGATGTATCATTGTTTCAGTGACAACTAGTGTATAAACTGAAAATATCTCCTGATTTGAAATTTTATACTCTATATACTTTAGCATCATCCAAGATTTTAAAAACAGTTTTTTTTTCTAAGAATGATATCAGTTAATTTAATACACATCTGTATCGTGACCACTGTTTCATGATGTATCATTGTTTCAGTGACAACTAGTGTATAAACTGAAAATATCTCCTGATTTGAAATTTTATACTCTAATATACTTTAGCATCATCCAAGATTTTAAAAACAGTTTTTTTTCTAAGAATGATATCAGTTAATTTAATACACATCTGTATCGTGACCACTGTTTCATGATGTATCATTGTTTCAGTGACAACTAGTGTATAAACTGAATAATCTCCTGATTTGAAATTTTATACTCTAATATACTTTAGCATCATCCAAGATTTTAAAAACAGTTTTTTTTCTAAGAATGATATCAGTTAATTTAATACACATCTGTATCGTGACCACTGTTTCATGATGTATCATTGTTTCAGTGACAACTGGTGTATAAACTGAAAATATCTCCTGATTTGAAATTTTATACTCTAATATACTTTAGCATCATCCAAGATTTTAAAAACAGTTTTTTTTCTAAGAATGATATCAGTTAATTTAATACACATCTGTATTGTGACCACTGTTTCATGATGTATCATTGTTTCAGTGACAACTAGTGTATAAACTGAAAATATCTCCTGATTTGAAATGTTATACTCTAATATACTTTAGCATCATCCAAGATTTTAAAAACAGTTTTTTTTTCTAAGAATGATATCAGTTAATTTAATACACATCTGTATCGTGATCACTGTTTCATGATGTATCATTGTTTCAGTGACAACTAGTGTATAAACTGAAAATATCTCCTGATTTGAAATGTTATACTCTAATATACTTTAGCATCATCCAAGATTTTAAAAACAGTTTTTTTTTCTAAGAATGATATCAGTTAATTTAATACACATCTGTATCGTGATCACTGTTTCATGATGTATCATTGTTTCAGTGACAACTAGTGTATAAACTGAAAATATCTCCTGATTTGAAATTTTATACTCTAATATACTTTAGCATCATCCAAGATTTTAAAAACAGTTTTTTTTTCTAAGAATGATATCAGTTAATTTAATACACATCTGTATCGTGACCACTGTTTCATGATGTATCATTGTTTCAGTGACAACTAGTGTATAAAATGAAAATATCTCCTGATTTGAAATTTTATACTCTAATATACTTTAGCATCATCCAAGATTTTAAAAACAGTTTTTTTTCTAAGAATGATATCAGTTAATTTAATACACATCTGTATCGTGACCACTGTTTCATGATGTATCATTGTTTCAGTGACAACTAGTGTATAAACTGAAAATATCTCCTGATTTGAAATGTTATACTCTAATATACTTTAGCATCATCCAAGATTTTAAAAACAGTTTTTTTTTCTAAGAATGATATCAGTTAATTTAATACACATCTGTATCGTGACCACTGTTTCATGATGTATCATTGTTTCAGTGACAACTAGTGTATAAACTGAAAATATCTCCTGATTTGAAATTTTATACTCTAATATACTTTAGCATCATCCAAGATTTTAAAAACAGTTTTTTTTTCTAAGAATGATATCAGTTAATTTAATACACATCTGTATCGTGACCACTGTTTCAAGATGTATCATTGTTTCAGTGACAACTAGTGTATAAACTGAAAATATCTCCTGATTTGAAATTTTATACTCTAATATACTTTAGCATCATCCAAGATTTTAAAAACAGTTTTTTTTCTAAGAATGATATCAGTTAATTTAATACACATCTGTATCGTGACCACTGTTTCATGATGTATCATTGTTTCAGTGACAACTAGTGTATAAACTGAATAATCTCCTGATTTGAAATTTTATACTCTAATATACTTTAGCATCATCCAAGATTTTAAAAACAGTTTTTTTTCTAAGAATGATATCAGTTAATTTAATACACATCTGTATCGTGACCACTGTTTCATGATGTATCATTGTTTCAGTGACAACTGGTGTATAAACTGAAAATATCTCCTGATTTGAAATTTTATACTCTAATATACTTTAGCATCATCCAAGATTTTAAAAACAGTTTTTTTCTAAGAATGATATCAGTTAATTTAATACACATCTGTATTGTGACCACTGTTTCATGATGTATCATTGTTTCAGTGACAACTAGTGTATAAACTGAAAATATCTCCTGATTTGAAATTTTATACTCTAATATACTTTAGCATCATCCAAGATTTTAAAAACAGTTTTTTTTCTAAGAATGATATCAGTTAATTTAATACACATCTGTATCGTGATCACTGTTTCATGATGTATCATTGTTTCAGTGACAACTAGTGTATAAACTGAAAATATCTCCTGATTTGAAATTTTATACTCTAATATACTTTAGCATCATCCAAGATTTTAAAAACAGTTTTTTTCTAAGAATGATATCAGTTAATTTAATACACATCTGTATCGTGACCACTGTTTCATGATGTATCATTGTTTCAGTGACAACTAGTGTATAAACTGAAAATATCTCCTGATTTGAAATGTTATACTCTAATATACTTTAGCATCATCCAAGATTTTAAAAACAGTTTTTTTTCTAAGAATGATATCAGTTAATTTAATACACATCTGTATCGTGACCACTGTTTCATGATGTATCATTGTTTCAGTGACAACTAGTGTATAAACTGAAAATATCTCCTGATTTGAAATGTTATACTCTAATATACTTTAGCATCATCCAAGATTTTAAAAACAGTTTTTTTTTCTAAGAATGATATCAGTTAATTTAATACACATCTGTATCGTGACCACTGTTTCATGATGTATCATTGTTTCAGTGACAACTAGTGTATAAACTGAAAATATCTCCTGATTTGAAATGTTATACTCTAATATACTTTAGCATCATCCAAGATTTTAAAAACATTTTTTTTTCTAAGAATGATATCAGTTAATTTAATACACATCTGTATCGTGACCACTGTTTCATGATGTATCATTGTTTCAGTGACAACTAGTGTATAAACTGAAAATATCTCCTGATTTGAAATGTTATACTCTAATATACTTTAGCATCATCCAAGATTTTAAAAACAGTTTTTTTTTCTAAGAATGATATCAGTTAATTTAATACACATCTGTTTCGTGACCACTGTTTCATGATGTATCATTGTTTCAGTGACAACTAATGTATAAACTGAAAATACACGAGCATTAATTTCAAGAAACGAATTCCTGAATCACATACACGGTACCAGTATTTTGCAGTTGACATGGTAACGATCAAAATATTATAAAATGACGTTATAGAATCAGTTTTTTTTAAATCTAATGTATCACTTTTTCTGAAAACGAGAATTATATATTTTGTAATATAATTTCAGTTTTAATATGGAAAATATAATTCTTCTATATTAATATAAGGTTCGATTATAATTCTTAAGAAGCCTTCTAGGTGATTTCAATGGCTTTCAAACTTCTTTGTTCTGATGGCGTATTTGTGTGTAGGGAAGGTAATATAATTGAGGAATGAGGGTGGCGAGTTTGAATCTGGAAAAGAGCCAAAACGCTGTGCTTCTGCTTCAAAATCAAAGCCTCACTTCTGGAAGAGAATAAATGTTGCTCGTGTGTGAAATTCCACTCCAGAATGTGGATATAATGCTCTTCAGCTGTGCAGTTTGAACCACGCTCTGCTAAACCATTTTTGTGGCGTCTTATTATTACATAACCACGTTCTACTACCATTTTGCACCCTCGCAGGGTTATATTGTTGATCACTATTTTGATTGGAAAGCATAGATTGTTCAAATTTGTGACATTTTTGCCCGGGCCCATAGAGGCAAAGAGGAATTCAACTTTCTTTACTAAATTCTCCCAATACGTAATGTTTACTGACTTATAAAATACAATCGTGGAAGCTTTGGGATAAAGGAAATAACATACGCTTGAGCAAGCTTTTGGATTTTGACTTTGATATCTGACTTATGCTAACTACTGAATGAATAGGCATAGAGTAAGTAAAAAGCAAAACTAAAGCTTTTAATGCGAGTCAAAATATAGTCAGATATAATATAAAGAAAAATAAATAAATATTCAATTTACAAAGAAAATATATCATAGTAGATAATCTATACAAAAAGAAAATATGATATAAATCAACATACATACATACATACATACATACATACATACATTATCACTCACTCTAGTCCAGCATTGGGTTGGGGGAAATACTGTCCTAGCGTCCCCACCCTGGCTTACTGGACTAAACAAACAAAACCAGCTCTCCTGAGCTGCTCTGACCAGACTCCAATGGTGACTAAGTAGATGATGATTCGATGTTACAAAACACAGCTATTTATGAGAGTTCACAAGGAGAGGGGGAATGCGCGATAGCACAGGGTGCGCACTAGGAAGGGAAGGGATAGATAGGAAAGCCTTTGGCACTGTTCATAAAGATGACACTCAAGATGGAGACGCGATGACGTATAGTTTACGCAGTAAGACGTAATTCCTGTACCGAAATGTCCATTTCGGTACACAGCTATTGTCTCACCATGGAATTTCTATGGGCTTATTCCGATTTTGAATTTGTTTAATATATCTGAGAATGTTTACTGTAGTAATACTTACATAACTTTTATAAAAATACCCTCGCATGCAACAGAAATCTAAGAAAAGAAAATATCTTGAGACATGCATCTCAACTTATTTGAAAGGAGAAAGTGTGACGTTAACCTCACTCCAATTATTTTACACAAGACTGATATTCTTCCATCTTTGGTGATCTAAACTGAATCCAGTGGCGGATTGTACACCCTTAGACAAAAAAAAAATGAGTCATCTCTTGAACGCACAGTCGACACAGCTCTGGGTTCACACTAGCAAACTAGTCATAACTGTGCAGGCCCTGAGCTACTGCGTTATGTGGCATGAACTGAGTGAAGATATTCCTACGTGCCCTGTTAGGTCAGCGATAAAGTATGTAGTCACTGTTTCTGTTAATGAAAGTCGCAGGTTCGCGTCCTCAAATATGTAGTTCTTTTCGTGATATTTGTATTAAAATGTTTCACGAATTAAATTCATTTTATTTTGACAATTGAAATAAATCAATATTATAGCCGTTATTGTAACAATTACTTTACCACATTCAGGGTTTGTTCTAGGTGATGTCAATGTATTGATTTTAATAGACACGTTCTAGGCAAAAGCAACTGCCTTTAACAAGATTGTTTATAATGAACTCTAATTGCCCTGCAGATGCACGAAAGACGAAATATTGCTTATGGGTACAGATTCAGGACGTCTGTGATGTTCTAGCCGAAAGTCCACGTGACTGTAGAAATTGTATTACATCAATGCCCCGCAGATTGAGGGTGGTAATAGATGCTGAGGGTTCATACACCCGATATTAATTTTGTTAAAGTTTTAATTTTAGAAGATACTATTTTCTTTCTTCATTTAATTATTAGAAGGTTTTCATTTATGTGTTTTGTGTGTGCATTAAAGCCATAAAACTCAAACATAAAATTTAAGTATGACACTATATTACAGGCGAAAAAATGTCCTAACATTCTGTAATAAAAAAAAAGTTTAGAACGGGAATCGAACCCGTGAGGTTACGAGCGCAGCAGATGTTGTGTGTTAAACTTCTCGACCACGGAACACACGAAAAAAAACGAAAAGGAGCTCTCCTCGTTATGTTACTTGAGTGTGCACTGCGTTTTAAATAGCAAAACAACACAGTACAATTACTAAACGTGTTGTTAATGTTAATGAATAAGGTTTCTGAGAGAGTGCTCACGAAGTTCCCCGATCGGTTGATTAGAATCAAGAGATTACTAATTTTTTCTGTCTAAGGGTATACTTAAAAAATCCATTATTGTAAAAAAAAATAATCTTCTTCCACCACGAAATATAAGGCCTGCTGACTGTGAAACAGGTTACGACTCTCTTCGGACGGCTCAAAGATCTCTTCCCATGTGGGCGATGTGATGTGAAAAAGCTCGGCTTTTGGGATCTTTGTAGAGGTACATTCCTCTTACTAATCACACCATATATAACTTTTATACAGGGTTTATACACATCTCAGTTTTGTGAAAATCTTTACTATATAAACAACGGTAGTCCTTGCTCAGTGTATATATATGAGATGTAAACCTGTCACATGGGAATCGTGTTAAATGCCTCCAGCCTTGTTTAAGGATTTCTATAACTAGAAAAAATGTCGGACTTTCATATCAACTGATTGTTTTCTTATGATATTGATGAATATTTCCTTAAATTTAACGCAAAATGCAAAACTTTAACGACTGTTTGATGGATGCACAGGACATAACTAATATTTATAAAGCTCTGGGTAGGAAAATAAAGACATCAATAAATGACTTTTGTTACACTCATTCTCGATTAGGCCTAATAATATTTTAAAGTTGAACGTTGATTCACAAAAAAATATGTTTTACAATAGTTGCTGTAGACAAGATTAACCTGAATGTAGTTTAAATGCTTGATAATATTATTTTAATAAAACGTTCTTGCATCATTAATACGTAATACACATACCGTTATAAAAATGTATTTAATTATAGAGGTGCTATTATTGCAGCACGTTGTATGTTAGCTTGATAGGCTTGTGGTTAGAGCTTCTGACTACGGTCCGTCAGGTCCTAGGTTCGATTCCCGATTGGACCGAATTTTTTTTTCGCTTAACCCATTTGCCTCAACAGACGAGGTACACTCGCTTAACTCTACTGTTATATATTTTGCAATATTTTGTACATCAATTGGCAGGGTAATCTTTTGTTAACATTTATGAATAGTAGAGGAATGTGTTTTGGCCTTCACCCTTGTTGTTATGTCAAGTACCGTTACCTTTTGCTTGTTTTGAATTTCTGACAATATAGAATATAATTTACATTAAATTAAATCTGGTTTCTGCGGAAATGCATTGAACATTTAAACCTGAAGCGAATGGGTTAAAGCGTTATTCTGTTGTCGGTAACATTTCCTACTTCTTGAACGTTTTCTAACGCATCTTAAAATACTGCATATAATTCACAAGTAATGGGAAAAACTTATTAGCTTCCAAGAATTGTTCGAAATTCTTGACGTTAGATGGCAGCACATTATCTGTGAAACTAATTCTACGATATATTTGACATAGCTTGAAGGAAAATGTATATAAACTAAAACACACTTATTTTTTCCGTACCTCCCCAATTAGGGAATCTCTCTCTATTCTTATCCATACTCATTTCTTACACAATTAATCACTAGTTGATGTCGTTTTCTTTCTGTTACAAACTGCGCGTAATATGTTTTGACGTCATAATGATGACGACTATGTGACGTATTGTGTGTAACTGTTGTACTGTTATATAGCTCCTGCACAACGTTTATTAGTAAGGAAATTATACACGATCTACATAAGGCTTATATATTGAATAACTGAACAATTGCTGAAAGCCAATATAAGAGATTTTTATTAGTAAGACCGCATGAGTTTTGAAATTGTATTGTAACCTGTTTATAAAATCTATAACTGATTCTAACTACAGTACCTGTAGGGCTCGTTCGTTTCTCCATCGAGAATGACCTGCCCCCCCCCATAAAATTCATATCGCTCTTTGTGAAATGATGGATGTCCTTATTTGTTACTGTTCATACCTCACTGCCGTAACATAGAACTCGTCTTGATAATGTTTTATAATGGCGTAGGCCTATTCTTGTGCGCTGTTGTACAATGAAAGGTAATAATCTTGCTAATTATTCCAATTGTTTTGCTGTACTTATGAATTTTATCAGTGATATCTTATTCATCGAAAAAGAATATTTGTACCCTAGGTACGAACTATCTTTTATGCGGTTTATTCTATAAAACATTGTACTTAAGACTAGGTAATTCCCACGAAAGGCTATCACTTACGTTTTTCTATCGTATTTTCCACGTAAAACCGCTGTTGTCTCCAGGTATCGTGCTGTCTTATCACGCAGCGGGCCCGAGTTCGATCCTCGGTTGAGACAAATTTCGTAGGTGAGGTTATTTTCCTCACCTGTCAAATAAATGTCAGGAAGCTTTAAGGCTCAAACGGTCCGCGAATATCTGGCCACCATTATTATATTCATTTCATTTAGATTAAGTTTAAGATGGATGTCTCTCTTGGCCCATAATTACCATCATCACAGGGGCAGCGTAAATCCGCCTTCCAGGCGCCCGAACCTCAGAGGTGGGTTACAATAGCGCCGATGCCAGGAGGGAATATTATAAATATCTTAATGACAATCTGGTGGCATTGAATATAAAAATGTTTAAATTGTGTACTCAATTTTCAAGACACCTTCAATAGTTGCTACAAGAGCTAAGTCATTGTTATGAATACATAGTCTTTTATATAGATTTTTAATTGTTTTATAGATTATTTTAATTATTCAAGCAAAGTCTTTTGAAATAGAGTTTAGACATTCAAAGTCGGTTGACATAGAGTTTATACATGATATAGTTCAGAGCAAAGTTTTGCTTCGCTAACTGTAAACATCCCTACATTTAGTTTACTGGAATGTTAGTGAGTACAGTTAGGGTAACTAGAGGTCAAATTGAGTATATAACCCTGGGGTAGTGAGGGTCTCGTGTTTGTTGATGTGTGACAACCAGAGGTGTTGACGGGTGAGTAAGCTACATTTTTCTTAACATGTATTTCTGTACTTTTATGTTTTGAATCAAGTATAATTAACATTTTTGATACTATATTTTCAAAAGGGGATATAACATGTAGATTAGGGCAGATTTATAACTTCCACAACTCCCACTCTCTCAAACCCCAGAAAGTACTGTAGTTTTTAATATAGGCTTAGATTAGTTATTTAGGGCTAGAATACTTAGGGATTCTAATTATTTATACTTTAGTAATAAAATAGTTTAAATAAGACTTCTTTTGTTTATTTCAACACGTGTATAACTGCACATCCTCATACTAACGCTCGGCTACATAAACGCTACCAGATTTTCCAAGTCCCGAAGGTCCTTTAAGCCTAAGAAATCAAGTTGGGTTTATAATAGTCATCTACAAAAAGTAGTGCAAATTAGAAAATTTCGGTTAACTAGCATAGATCCATGGTGTTACAATCTCCAGTTCTGAAACATTTTGTAACAAATCTCAACTCTGAAGATAAATCTGGATAAGATAGATAGATAACACGAACTATTAAGTAACTAAAATAACTGAATTGTGGCACTAACTAATCGCAAGTTAATAATTATATTTTACAACTAACCACTAATTAGAGATGTATGAAAACAAAATCGCGGACAGAAGATGAAGGAAGTAGGAATCAAAATGCGTGAGCAATAGGGATCAAATTTTTTTCCCTCAAAACCTTTTCAATTCGTGTTTGACTCAGGGTACTGGTCGGTGGATGAGATGTGACGAAGCCATTATAGGTCTGTATTTTATGTCTTTCGGGGTAAATGGCCGTGGTCTGGTTTTATTAACACTCAACATTTCGTCGACTACTGCGGTAGACATCCTCAGGAGATTCTGCCATAAAATAAATTAATCAAAATACCTGCCGTGAAAGTCTACAATTTTACATTATTGGTCTATCAATAACAAGGATGCCGTACGACCACGTCTGAAGCAACATTATAGGGGCAATGAAATAAAATTAAACTGAATGAATTAGATGAAAGCGGAGAAGTGATGGAATGAAATCTGTGGCATGGGAAAAAGGAAGAAACCACGAGAAAAAAGCATGCCCAGTTTCAGTTACTTTCACCATGAAATCCACATGGAGTGGCCGAGACGCGAACTCGGGATCCCAGCGATGAGAATTGTAACAGCAATTACAGTAAGATATGCCTAAATTACTTGATATAGCAAATATATCATGATTAGGGCTTGGACGTTGAGGACCCATAAAATGCCTACAAACGACATTTAAAAGACCTAAAGATATACTAGAATTTATAAAACACTGGCCAGACCCATATTATGTTACGGCAGTGAGGCCTGGGCAATTCGCTGTGTAGATGAACAAAGACTAACTGCGGCAGAAATGAAATTTATGAGACGTACTGCGGGCTATTCAAGGACAGACCATAAAATTAATTCTGACATTCTCAAAGAATTACAACAGAATCAGTCATGGAATATGTACAAAAATACAGAAACAACCGGAAATCTCACGTACGAAGAATGAGCAGAACAAGAATACCACGTCAGATCTTAAATTACCAGCCACCAGGCAAGAGATCTTTGGGCAGACCCTTCAAACGTTGGATTGAGACCGTAACAGACCACTAGATCTATCACATGAAAGGAAGAAGAAGATATCCTAAAATAGACCTGAAAACTAACTTTAAAAAAAGGACGTAAAAAGTGTTACAGTTGCTAACGAGTGGATAGAAACAACCTCGCTGCCTTTACACTCTGCTGGAAGTAATTTTCACAATGTGACAACTCAAAAAATTGTAAGCAGAAATACAATTGTTCAGGCGGTCAGTAGGCTAGTGGATAAAATAATGTTTTGAGTTTCCAATAGTTCCTCGCGAAACAGAAGTGTTTGGAATCTGAAAAGTATTTAGATAGTGAAACCAGATAGCCTAGCGTTTTTAAGAAAAAGTTGTTGATACTAGACTCTGTGGATTCTTGAATTATATAAAGGTTATAAATATAGTCAAAAGAAGGCAAAGTTGCAAAAAAATAGTTAAGACTTAAGAAAGGATAAAAATTACGAATAAACCAAAAAAAAAAATCCTACAAAGACAAAAAAAAAGACTAATAAAACCCACCATTTACTGGTCTACATTGACCAAATATAATAATAATAATAATAATAATAATAATAATAATAATAATACTTTATTTATTCTGGCAGAGTTAAGGCGATAAGGCCCTCTCTTCCACTCAACCAGCACAAATACAAATAAATATTCGACAAATATAGATATACACTATACTAATTATAAACAGTTAAAGATACATTAAATGTAGCAATGTAAATGTCATGTACAAACATTTTATAGGGTAATAACAATAATGATACGATAATAATAATAATAATAATAATAATAGTAATAATAATAATATAAATGATACATTATACGGGAAACACCAATTAATATATATATATATATATATATATATATATAATGTCTTACACTGGATAATAATGAAGTCGAGTTTAGAGCAAATATAAATTTAGATTTCTTTTAAAAGATGCCAATGTGTTATAATTAAATATTTAACATTGAGCAATAATGCTTAATATGGTATGATAAGAAAAATAAATGCCTGGACGGGATTCGAACCCGGATCTCTGAGTCTGTACCTCAGTGTGATATCCATTACACCACCAGGCGAATCCAATTCAAACATTTATTTTTCTTATATATGTATTATATTCCCCATTTTTAATAAATGTCGCGAGAACTCGGTCTTCACTGCCATCTAGTAGCTGACTATAACAAGTAAGCAAATTAAAGAGAACGTTAATGGGGAATATAATACATATATAAGAAAAATAAATGTTTGAATTGGATTCGCCTGGTGGTCTAATGGATATCACGCTGAGGTTCTAATCCCGTCCAGGCATTTATTTTTCTTATCATACCCTGTAATTATGTATATATAGACCCTTCTTGAGATTATGGGGAATTCCAGTTTACACCTTCTTATCCCACATGATTTTGAGTCACTAATAAAATGTATTTTATGAAATGTATTAAAATAAATATAATGGAAAAGAGCCAGTGTGTTGCCGCCCACTTAGTTAACATTTTAACTAACTGAAACTATTATCAAAACTTGCGACTTGAATACCAGGTCGTCTATAATTTTCTTGCATCGCTTAGCAAGAAATGCTGGAGTTAGAGAAGTTATCAATCGAAATAATACTAATATAAATTCTCCGTGAATGAATAAATTAATTTCACAGATTTCACTTGCATACGGATATTAACTTAGAATTTGTTTGAACGTGAGAATTTAAGAAAGTTTGAGATAGTAAGCTATCTTAAACCGCGTAACTTGGTTTAAAGTTTATTTAACAAGTTAAGTTCTTTACTTGCCATACCGACTAGTTGTAAAAGATTGTAATAAATGAGTGATTATTAATTTTTAATGAATCTGAATTAAATTAACCACCAGTTATTACATATTTAAAGTCCCTGAAACAAGCTTCTTCATTCTCTACCGGAAAACAACTGAAATTCAACAACGGCCAATATTATTCTTAACCTTTACACTGCTACGAACGGGTATATCCGTTGGAAAAGAAAATGCTTGCCATGCTATGGGTGTGTATATCCATTCTCAACTCCAAACGCCTGCTAGTTATATAATATGTATTGCATTGCTTTCAAACTAAGGAAGCATATACTGCCATCTCTTAGGAACCTAAATAAACTTTTTCCATATTTCTCCCTGCATTGAGCAAGGTGGGTTTTAAAGGCTGGAAATATCTCAGCAGTGAAAGGGTTAAACATTAAATTAAAATAGAATTCTGATTAATATCGGTACATGTGGTCACCCAAAGTGGCGCCTGAACTCTAATATCAGTACAGGGTCCAACGCCTAACAGCTTGAACCATGGAGCACATTTTCTAAAGTGTTTTAACTTCAAGCGGAAATTGCAATTCAAAATTTTAGTTTTAGTATAAGTGCCTCAGTGCAAAATCATATTTCCTCACTCTATAATTTTAAATGAATCTATGTGTGCTACCTATTTAAATTACAAAAAAAAAATCTATGGTCTAGCGGAAGCCATATTAGTACCAATATCTTTCAAGAGATATCCCTGGTCTTTCTCCAGCAACTGTAAAACTAAGATACCTGGAAAACATAGAACCACACATTCGAGAAGGAGAAAAACGCTTTATGCTTTTACATGGAGGTTGTTAAAAGTTCAAGCTGAAGGCATAGAAAGAACCAACAAAAAGTCAGTGTTCTAGTTCATTTACTTGCATGGGACATAAAAGAATATATGTTCTCATTGTTAATTGCGTTTAAAATTTCAATATTTAATGCTTCTAATATCTCATCATACTGCAGTTTTACGTTGATATAATATATAAACCATTTCTTCATAGCATATTTTATTATATATAGTAGTAGTAGGACTTTATTAGACAAAAAGTAAAATATTTACAATATTATTTACAAATATGGGTCGCACGGGCAGTAAGCCGTACGTGCTGTTGACAGTCCGTTACAACAAAGTAATAATTGCTACTAGTGTGAAGAAAAATAAACAAAAAAAAGCAATAACATTACAATTACATAAAGAAAACGAAATATTACAATTAAATACTAATTCACTAAAAAAACCATAACATTAAAATTAAATAAAGAAAACACAGTAATATTACAGTTAAATAATAACTCAATAGCATTATACATTAATGTATATATAATTGTTAAGAATTAATGGTATTGCATTTTGATAACATATATTTATTCATGAATGAGTGTTGTTCTTATTTTCCGCGTTTTGTCCCGAAATTTACCCAAGTTTATCCAATTTTCTGGATTTACCAATAACTCGTAACATGCCAATCTTTCCCGATTTGAATTTAGAAATCTTTCCGGTAATAACTGACGTCTCCAATATTCTAAATCATTACATTGTCCTAATATATGTATCTCATCTTCATATTTCCCGCACATTGGACATATTCGCATATCGTGATCGTCGCTATTTTTTTTTTAATTTCCATGCCCCTAGCCTAAACCAAGAAAGCCCTGATCTCATATTTTATTAAAGGTTGTAGGAATTGTCAAGGATACCACTGAACTATCGTCAGATTTGTTTTTCACCTAAGAGGAGCAGTTTTTTGCAATAAATATTCTAAGTTAATTTATGGTTTTTCAATTAAATATTTTTGCTTTTTTTGCGCAAACCTATTACATTGCACAGACACCTTATGCTATTAAATGATTCAACTAGAAAAGTAAGATCTGAACCGAAGATTCTCTAATAGGTAGTAAGTTAACTATTTTTACACGCTTTATATTAGCTTGATCTGTATCTGTCTATGTAACGGAATCTTTCAACACGATTTTCACCCACCTAAAAACATTTGATCGACTTGAAACGTTGTATACTTGTAAAGGACCAATGACTATACAATAATTTCATTTTTTCTACGATCCTGATCAGGATCATAAAGACATCAAATAATAAAGACCGGTATAATATGTTGCGGATTTACCGACGTTTTTAGTCCATCGTTGTAATAAATTAATATTATATCCTCTGTTAGCTCAGTTGGTAGAGCGGTGGACTGTAGTGGTACTCGTACATCATTTCAGTAATCCATAGGTCGCTGGTTCAAGTCCGGCCCGGAGGATTTTTTTAGAAGAGTATTACTTTTAGCTCTTACTACAATAATATAGAATTTAAAGATATTTACATTATCGTATTGTGTAAAATATTAATGACAGTTTTGTAAACTTACCACATTGTAATTTATCCAAAAAAACTATGAGAAGGATACGATTAACTCTATTTTTCTATATTAAAATATTGAAAAATACCGTAGCGTAGTGGTTCAGGCACTGAGCTACAAGCCGGAGGGTCGAGGGTTCAAGTCCCGTTGGGGTCAGGATTTTTAAACTGACCCAAACCCTCTGGCGGCACTATGGCCCTGGGGTCGACTCAGCCTCTAACGGAAATGAGTACCAGCCGCTTGTTCTGGGGTAAAGGCGGCCGTCAACCCGGCTGACATCAAGTGCCGATTGTCTAGAAATAGTGGGAGCCTTAACCTCCTACTACCCCAAAGGCCTCCTGAGGCCTGTTGTTGGATCGCTTTACCTTTTATTATAATAATGTTAGATTATAATAATTTAAAAATATATAATTATATTCTTGCGTAGATAATAAAATATCGTAAGCAATTATATTTTCATGGGATTCCGGTTTATGACATTCAATTAAACTAAAAATTTTAAAAAAATGATGGTTTAAAAAACTTAAACAACACGCTTTATTAGAAAACCAAACTAAAAAATAAAAAACAAATAATAGTTCAAAAAACTAAAACAACACGCTTTATTATAAAACCGAACTAAAAAATGAAAAATAGTTTTAATTTCCAACACGCTTGGGATAAAATTAAAGTGGTCAACAGAAAATCATCTCCAACACATCTAGAATAAAACTAGAGTTAAATACAAAAAAAAATTACCATCAAAAGCGTAGGGTGCTTTTTATGGTTTTACGTTTTCTTCTTAGAGACTTTACTTTTACCTATATCTGTTTATTATCAAATATATTAATTGATATAGAGCACACCACGCTTTTGATGGTAAAATCATTTGTTTTTCGTAGATAACTCTAGTTTTATTCCAGATATGTTGGAGGTGATTTTTTTGTTGACCACTTAAACTTTATCCCAGGCGTGCTGGAAATTAATATAATTTTTCATTTTGTAGTTTAGTTTTCTAATAAAGCGTGTTGTTTTGGTTTTTTTAAACTATTATTTATTATAAAGTAATACAAGAATAAACTTATGCAAAATTAATTAATTCTGTAAAAAACTTACATTTTATAACCGAATTCTATAATAGTTTTATTACTTTTATCTCAAAGGAACTAATAATTGAAATCTGGTATTATTATTCACTCGCATGCGTGTAATTTACAAATGATGTTCTCAGGCCAGCTACTTAGGATATTCCATCCCTAAACCCATCCTTACCACTGGAAGGCTTTTCAGAACCGGTCTTTATTGAAAGTATATTTTCAATGTGTCTATCGAAAAGAAAAGTTATAAATTTCTGAATACTTCCATTATCAAGAGAAGCCTGGGATTTCTTTACCCTTCAGGTATTTTCAAATATTGTATTGTAAGCCCATGTTTTCCCTTTACAGAGATTTAGGCGCTCTCCCCCTACAGTGAAGAATTTGAACCATACTAATTTAGTTACACTTGTTTTCGTATAGATGCCATTTTTGAGTGGTCCGTGGTCAGCGTTCCGCCTCATACTGACATCTAGGAAACCAAGGTAGTACTAGGACGGGAAAATTCGGTAAATTTTGCTTAGAGGCCTTTTCATTCAGGCATAAGGATTTTTTACGAGCCTGAAAATCTTCAGACTCGGGACCCACGGCTTAAAGTCCCTCCCGGAGGACTTGCTCCTTGGATTTTTCCGTCCTAAAAAATCCATCGGCCCCAGCCGGGTTTGAACCCGCGACCGTCGGGACCAGAGGCAAGGAGTATAACCACTAGTCCACCGCGGCTTATATTTTCAAATAAATTGAGGTTATAATTATTGTTTACTGTATTTTGACAAAATTATTTGATTTCTTGAGCTTCTTACGTCATTTTACTTATTTTCAAACTGAGATTAAAATTTATGTTTAATTAATAAGCATATATTTGTTTATATAATGTGTAATTTATGTATAATGGCCTTACACCTCAATTTACATAAATGCTAACACTAGACATGTAGGATAAAATACGAGGGCGGATCGGAAAGTAACGGACAATAATTTTTTTCTGCCTTGGTATTGCAGCTAGAATGTTGAAATTTCACAGAGATATAGCTTGAAGCTTTCACTACAGATGGTATTTTTTTCTCAGGTGCACCTCTTGCGAGAGAAGCTTGAACTATGCAACAAAGATGGCGCGCATGCTACAGTCGTCCACAGGGCGGATCGGAAAGTAACGCACAATAATTTTTTTTTAAAAAGTTTAATAGTAAAAAAAAGGACAAAAATCACAAATGAACTTACATCTTTTACCTACTTTTCGACACAGTCACCAACTTTCTCAACACATTTTTCCCATCGTGTTACCAGTTTCAATATGCCCTGTTCGTAGAAGTCCGTTTGGTTGGAGTGTAGCCATCTGCGCACTGCTCATTTCACTTCCACATCTGTCTCAAAGCGTTTGCCGGCCAGGAATCACTAAGGCGAATCACGTGGCGAATCACTAAGGTTCACGCGTCCCTCTTGGAAGAATGTGCACCACCTGGAGACATTGCTACGGTCCATACAATCATCCCCATACACGCCACGCATGTCCCTGTGAATTTCACTGGGTTTATGCCCTTTGGCCCACAAAAATCGAACAACACTTCTCTGTTCCTCACAGGTGGACGACTGTAGCATGCGCGCCATCTTCGTTGCATAGTTCAAGCTTCTCTCGCAAGAGGTGCACCTGAGAAAAAAATACCATCTGTAGTGAAAGCTTCAAGCTATATCTCTGTGAAATTTCAACATTCTAGCTGCAATACCAAGGCAGAAAAAAATTGTTGTGAGTTACTTTCCGATCCGCCCTCGTATCAAATACCGATGAGATGCATGATCTAGATGTGACGTGCCTACTGAAAGTCACGTATATACTCAACTCAGAAACACGTAAGTTGTTAATTCCTTAGTATTGCCTTCAGTGTTTACTATATCAAATTATACTAACAATGGAATTAAAGTTTCTGCTTTACCATTCGTTACGAACAACTAATAAATGTACATCGTAGTTAGTTAGACTTATACGAATGTGTCTAAATGGCACAAAGAGTAGGGTGCGTGTAGGCAAATAGTTTTCGGACACTTTTGAAATCCAGAATGGGTTGAAGCAAGGAGATGCACTATCTCCTCTACTATTCAATTTTGTACTAGAACATGCCATTAAATCTTTAGAGAATTAGGAAGGCTTACAACTGAATGGTATTAATAAGCTGTTAGTTTATGCTGATGATGTAATATTGTTTGGCCGATAGCGAGGAGATACTAAAGGACAACACGCACACACTGTTGAGTAACACTAAGAAATTAGGACTGGAAGTAAATATCAATAAAACTAAATATATGGTCACGCGTAGAAATTCATTAAATAATGGACATGGACAGCTAATGACAAATGAGGGATATTTTGAGTAGGTGGCTGAATTCAAATACCTAGGAACAATAATCACAAACAGGAATGAGATGCACAAAGAAATTAAACATAGGCTCAATTCTGGAAATGCATGCTATTATGCATTGCACAGACTCTTGATGTCCCAACTCCTTTCAAAAAACGTTAAACAGAAAATGTATAAAACTATTATTCTACCAGTTATATTATATGGGTGCGAAACATGGACTCTTACTTTAAGAGAGGAAAGAAGATTACAAGTATTTGAGAATAAAGTACTTACGAAAATTTTTGGACCAAAGAGAGATGAACAGACAGGTGAATGGAGAAGACTTCATAACAATGAACTACATGGTCTTTATAGGAAGCCAGATATAATAAGAACAGTTAAGTCTCGTAGACTGCGATGAGCAGGACATGTTGCACGTATGGGGAATGGGAGACTTGCATGGAAGCTTCTTGTAGGAAAGCCAGAGGGAAAACGCCCAATTGGTAGACTAAGAATGAGGTGGGAGAATAACATTAACTATGATTTGAGGGAAGTAGATTATACAGGGAATGATTGGAAAGCATTAGCTAAGGATAGGGATGTATGGAGAGCTTATGTCCGTGCGGCCATGAGCCTGCGGCTTCGATAGTGCCAGTGAGTAAGGAAGTAAGTTGTAATATTAACACGGTCATTGCGTCTAGCAGAATTAGAAGAGCTTCTCAAAGTAGAAATTATTTAAAACTTTCATTGGGAAACCCATGGAAAAAAAGACCATTGATAAGGCTTGTAAGTAGGTGGGAATCTAGACCTAATATTCAGATGGATGCTGGAGAACTGGATATTGCGGGCGGATATGAACTGGATTCAGCCGGCTGAGTACAAGGATCAGTAGAAGGCTTAATTAATCAGAAATTGAACCTACGGTTTCCATAGTTAATAGAGTTGGTATCTTCTTCTCATCTTCTTAATCATAATTTGTAGGATTTTCATCCTGTTTACTTCAAAAATCACTCCTTGGAGGAAGATGTATTGGATGTGCATTTACTGTCTATCCATCTCTTGGCTGGTCTTCCTCTTGTACTTCTCCCGTACATTGGTCTACATTCTTTAGCTCTTTTTTGTAAGTCGGTTGTCTTCCATTCTTTCTATATCCATCCATAGTAATTCTGCCCGAAGGCAGGTCCTTCACTGCAATCATAGCATTTTCATGCTATGCTTGCAGCTTTACTAGGGAATTGTAGGTGTGGTAGCTTCCCGTTGCTTTCCACATCTGTGAAGGATGATGATGATAATGGTAATGATGATAATGATGATTTCGGGGACCGTTTGGGCCTTAAAGTTTTCCAGACATTTGTCTTACAGGTGAGGAAAAACCCCGACAAAAACCTCACCCACAAAAACTGCCCCGACCGGGGATCGAACCCGGGTCCGCTGTGTGACAAGGCAGCACGCTACCTCGAGACCACAGCGGTGAACTCTTTCTATATGACCCTTTCAATATTTTCGTCTATCTATAATACATTTGGTTATGTCTTGAATATGACATTTGTCCCTAATTTCTGTGTTATGTATTTTATCAAATAATGCTTTCCCCTGAATAGTTCTTAAGATCTTCATTTCACATGTGCTTATTATTTGTTTAGTTTTTGTTGTACCAGCCCTAGTTCTTGCTCCATGTACGATAACTGGTCGAACTATCGTTTTATATATTGGATGATCAAAAAATGTATTATTAATACTTAAATCATTCGTTGCAGCAAATGTAATGAGCTTTTATAAGATTCATGATGTGTTCCGTTGAGGTTTATTCAAAATTAATATAAAATTATAGAATATTCACCTGAAAGGTCCGTCTCCTCAACTTAATTATCATTTAACTGTAGCGCTTTCGGGACTTGTCCCATCATCGGCAGGATTCAAAACTGGTGTTTCACTGAAGATCTGGTAGAGGGGGTTGCATGTATTTGGTTCGTTTTCGTTTATCAGGCTGTCGTTGTGAGCTGCTTTCATGATTTCCATCTCTTCGAGTACGTTTATCTTCGCTGGATTATTTTCTCTGTGCATTACTGTTAGGGTGTTTTCAATATTTAACATGCGATGTCCTTCATGGATAACGTGAAGGTAAATCAAGCTATGCAAAACACGTTATCCATGAAGGACATCGCATGTTAAATATTGAAAACACCCTAACAGTAATGCACAGAGAAAATAATCCAGCGAAGATAAACGTACTCGAAGAGATGGAAATCATGAAAGCAGCTCACAACGACAGCCTGATAAACGAAAACGAACCAAATACATGCAACCCCCTCTACCAGATCTTCAGTGAAACACCAGTTTTGAATCCTGCCGATGATGGGACAAGTCCCGAAAGCGCTACAGTTAAATGATAATTAAGTTGAGGAGACGGACCTTTCAGGTGAATATTCTATAATTTTATATTAAATGTAATGAGCATATCTACATTTTCGTTTCTGACATCTTCATTAAGCCTTGGTGTAATGCCTGGTAAACAGTTTTCCTCTATTCTTCCATTAAAGTCTCTGAATATAATATTTTTTCTTTATTGTTTATTTTTATTACATTTTGATGAGTTTCATAGAACGATTCTCTTTGGTGCAAAGATTTAGATATATTAAGTGCATATATACTTTTAAATTGTACAATATAATTTTGTAACTTTACTTTTACATGTAAAATTTTATTATTTATATAATCAACATCTTCTATACTTTCTTCAAACATTTGGTGTAGCAACATGCCTACTCCAGATTGTGCTCTATTTTCTTTCGGTTGGCCACTGTATATACAGTTAGTATCACTATTAATAATTGAACTTACTTACTTACTCACTGGCACTATCGAACCCGTAGGTTCATGGCCGCGCGGACATAACCTCTCCATACATCCCTATCCTGAGCTAATTTTTTCAATCATTCCCTGTATAATCTACTTCCCTCAAACCATAGTTAATGTTGTTCTCCCAGCTCATTCTTGGTCTACCAACTGGGCGTTTTCCCTCTGGCTTTCCTACAAGAAGTTACCAGGCACGTCTTTCATTCCCCATACGTGCAAAATGTCCTGCCCATCGCAGTCTACGAGACTTAACTGTTCTTATTATATCTGGCTTCCTATAAAGACCATGTAGTTCATTGTTATGAAGTCTTCTCCATTCACCTGTCTGTTCATCTCTATTTGGTTGAAAAATTTTCCTAAGTACTTTATTCTCAAATACTTGTAATCTCCTTTCCTCCCTTAAATTGCGAGTCCATGTTTCGCACCCATATAATATAAGTGGTAGAATAATAGTTTTATATATTTTCAGCTTAACGTTTTTTGAAAGGAGTTGGGACATCAAAAGTCTCTGCAATGCATAATATCATGCATTTCCAGAATTGAGCTTATGTTTAATTGCTTTGTGCATCTCATTCCTAGTTGTGATTAATGTTCCTAGGTATTTGAGTTCAGCCACTTACTCAAAATTTCCCTCATTTGTCATTAGCTGCCCATTTCCATTATATAATGAATTTCTACGTGTGACCTTATATTTAGTTTTACTGATATTTACTTCCAGTCTTAATTTCTTAGTGTTACTCAATAGTGTGTGCGTGTTGACCTTTAGTATCTCCTCGCTATCGGCCAGTAGTACTACATCAGCAGCATAAACTAACAGCTTATTAATACCATTGAGTTGTAAGCCTTCCTCATTCTCTAAAGATTTAATGGCATGCTCTAGTACAAAATTAAATAGTAGAGGAGATAGTGCATCTCCTTGCTTCAACCCATTCTGGATTTCAAAAGTGTCTGATAACTGTTTGCCTACACGCACCCTACTCTTTGAGCCATTTAGACACATTCGTATAAATCTAACTTTTTAGGAATTCCGAACTCCAGCAGGATACTATATAACTTCTCCCTCTTAGTTGAATCGTATGCTTTTTTGAAGTCTACGTATAGTTTATATACAGTACCATTATATTCCCATTTCTTTTCTAAAATCTGTCTTATACTAAATATCTAATTGAACTTATCATAATTGTTTATTAATAATAAGCCACACCTTTTTTGTTAGTCAAATACGTATTAGTAGGCCGCAGTGGGCTAGAGGTTATGTCCCTTGCCTCTACTTTCGAGCCACGCGGGTTTAGGCCCGGTCAATGGACTTTTAGGATGGATAAATCCAAGGGACAAGTACTCCGGGAGCGACTTTAAGCCGTAAGTCCCTCGTCTGAAGATTTTTCAGGCTCGTAAACTAGCTGTAAGCCTTAATAAAGAAGCCTCTGATCAGAATTTACTGACCGTTACCCATCCAAGTAATGCCCTTGTTAGCCATTAGTTGTCTCACTGAGGCGATCTGCCGACCCCATATCAGTTGCTGACATCTGTAGGTAAACAAAAGTAACTAAATTATCATAAGTAATGCCACGAGTGATTTCCAAATTATCGATAAATTCACGAATTTATCTAGAGAATTTGGAAATCAAGAGTGGCATTTGTTAGGACTATTTAATGAATAAAATTAAGCTGTTTACTCTCAAATCATTATTTAACTATAGTTATTTTAAAATATTTATATATTTAATGTAAACGGCGATGTTTGAAAACAAATGAGAAAGGATAGGTACGCTTCTACTGCTTCTTTTGTTTATCACTGCAACCAGATCATACTATTTATTGCCAAGGAACGCAATATTGTAAGGAGGAGCTTTCTTTAATATGGTAATTATAACACTAATAAATATTTGGTGAAACACAACTCTGATTGGTTGTAAAACAGAAATCATTTAAACGTGATTGGTCATTGACTCCCATTTGGGGCATGAGTTAAATAGTCTTGGTAAACACACTCCCACGGGGGAGCATCCTAATCCCCACGGAGTATATAGATAATCAACCTGTATTATGATGTGATAATGGTTATTCTTCCATGTCAAGCTAAGGATTAAAAATTGATGTATGCAAAAATATTTTGATGTGGATATCGTTCATATTAGCTTGTTTTATAGCTTCCATAAGCAAATAGAACACCAGATGCAGGTTTAATAATTTAAACATGAAACGTTGATGAGAAGTTTGTGTGATGGCATAAATTTTTCTCTTTAAATTTTTTTGTCAATAAAATTTGCTTCCTCCCATTCTCCTCAACATTCATAAACGTCATCCATCACTTTGATACATCATAAAAATACAGTCAATCATTAATCAGACTGCATTTTCATTCAGAAGATTGAAAATGCAGTCTGATTTACGATTGGCTGGTTTTTATAATGTATCAAAGTGTGTTTCAGGTTAGATTAAATATAATATTACGAGCATTAGTCCGCGTGGAGTAACGGTTACTAAGCTCGCCTCTGATTTCGAGATTCGCGGGTTTAAAACCAGGGGAGGTCCACGAGATTAAAAGTATAAAAACCCTGACTAGAGCTTTCATCAGAAGAATGTAAGATCATGGGTCTCTTGTCATAAATTTACAGTAAAACTTGGGAAATTAAATCAACAAGTAAAATATTAAGCAATAGTAAATAGCCTCAACATGTTCCCTCACATCAGATGGTATTATCGCCTCACTTTGATGCTTAACAAGCGGCTCGCTTTGTTTCCCCGCAGCTGTTATATGTTATTGAAATTCAAAGATCTCCACTGCCGCGACTATGAAGATGTTGCCACATTGCTATTCTTCCCTCAGTTTCAATTAAAACTCGGAACGATGTGGAACATTCGGTCCAGTTATAAAATTGTATTCCGTAATTAATGGTATACTTATCAGTAATTTATTGTGATATGTAGCTCGAATAATAAATAATACAATATCTACATGTTATATTATTTTAATATATAAGTGATTTCAACATGTGACGGCCATGGGAAAACATTTCAGACCGAACAGTTAATAATAATAATAATAATAATAATAATAATAATAATAATAATAATAATAATAATAATAATAATAATAATATTTTCAGCATGATTTTGTATGGATATTAAACTTATATTGACCTACAAGCTATATAATGTTGGAATTCAATTATTTAATAAATAAATACATATATAAATTTGAAACGTTAAACAATACCAAATTATAACATAAAAATTATATAATAACATAAATAATCAATGTCTTCTGTCCTTGTATAATAAACGCCCATAGCGCTGCCGTAGCCGAGTGGTTAAGGCAGGAAGCCTTGGCGCAGAGCTACGGGACTTGCGCTGGTTCGAGTCCCCGTGGGGGAAGAAATTTTCTCATGGTATTTCGGCCAGTATGGGACCGGTGCCCACCCAGCATCGTGAGGCATTTGGGTAGCTACAATAAGTAGCGACTCCAGGTTGAGAAAACCAGCTATAACGGCTGGGGGACTCGACATGCTGACCACATGTCACCCGAACACTGGCTGATGATCATCCACCTCTGTGATTGACACATGTGGATATTAGGCCAGCAGCCGGCTGGTAGGCTAAGGGCCATATAGGCCTATCGCGCCAGGAGTTTTTTATAGCGCTATGAGAAACGTGAGAACGCCGCATGTCAAGCATTGCCGCGCGGCACTCGCTTTTATATAAACGGTTAACCATCAGAGTGAGGCTATAATACGATTCCTATCCGGGCGGAACCGATTTTAAAACTGGGAATTAAAAAATCTTACTTATTTTCATCATTATTTTCCTCAGTCTTCAAGATAAACTGTGAGTCGATATTGCATTATCACAATCTACATCATTAATCACAATATCATACTTAAAACTATATCGGTAAAATTTCACATAAGAGAATAAACTCAGTAATGAACGTTCAAAGCCTAGGTGTATACATACACATATCCTAGACATGAGATAACCAAAGTTTTTCAAGTTGGCCTACTTCGAAGTAAAGTTGTAAAAAATTAAGCAAATTATATACACTTTGTACAGTATACGACATACATTCCGTTTTCATTATAAGTAATTAGAAATTTATGGATATATATATATATGTCCACCGCTGTGGTCTCGAGGTAGCGTGCTCCCTTGTCACGCAGCGGGCCCGGGTTCGATCCCCGGTGGGGGCAGTTTTTCTGGATGAGGATTTTATTGGGGTTTTTCCTCACCTGTAAGACAAATGTCAGGAAAACTTTAAGGCCCAAACGGTCCCCGAAATCATATGGCCATTATCATTATCATCCTTATTATTATCATTATCATCATAATCATCATCATCCTTCACCGGTGTGGAAAGCAATGGGAAGCTACCACACCTAGAATTCCCTAGTAAAACTGCAAGCATAACAAGAAAATGCAATGATTTGCAGTGAAGGACCTGCCTTCGGGCATTATCGTACTTTGGATGGATATATATATACTGTAATAAATTAAAAGATATATCCATATTGCAATCGAATTACTAAAATGTCCTTTAAGTGCATAGTAGCCCAACTCTTCAATAATGTTTACTTGTTTTCACTGGTAAAATCAATCCTACAAAATATGTGCTTTACAATTAATAACTTAAGATTAAATTAAATGTGTCATATCTCTCCTCATATCCTGTCTTCTAAGTAGACAGCGGTTTCAAATTCCTGGCGGATTCATCTTCAGTACCTCTCTTTGACTGATGTTATGTCGATCACATTCAAAAATTAAACATTTATGAACTTCGAAATTCCCGCGGATTCTGATTGGATTCGGAAGTTTATCGGTCCACCAACAGAGGGAGGAAGTAATAGTTCTTCTGATCGACATTATATCAGTCAATGAGAGGGTACTGAAGATTAATCCGTCAAGGATTTGAAACCGCGGTCTACTCAGGAAGGCTGGATATGAGGAGAGGCATGAAAAATGTAATATTAAATTAAATCTCATAGTGAACTCTTCCTATAAAAATTAAATTAATAACTTACTAAAATTAGTCTACTTGCAAACGTAACTACTAGATAATAACTGAACGAAGTAAATTAATTTAATAGCACATTGATTCCATGAAGGCATCATTCTCGGTGAGCTAGTGGTCGCCATGCAATCTCTTTCCCGAATTTTTGGTTTAAACCCGGGCAGTAAAAATCCTTCGAAAAGGAACTGAAACCGTAGGTCTCGTATCGGCACGTAAAATGATCTTAAGTTTAAGAACGCAGGTCTCGGAATTAAACAGGATATGTCTGCTCTTTCACACCGATATATGATTGAGTCGCTAAAGTCCTGAGTTGTTAAAGAGCGAAGTTAAAAACAATGCCGACACTACTTCTGCTGCTGCTGCCGTCACCATTACCTTTAACCCTTAAATTGGCAAAACATAAATTTCTTCTGTTATTTATTTAAATGTGGCGGACCACAGTGAAAACGAATTCTTGTATAACTGTTATTATTACGTATAATTACACACGCATTTAAGTGGTTTCTTTTAATTCGTGTTCTTCTAATTTATTTAAAATATTAAATTAATTAAACCAACTGATGTATCCAAAAGGATACATTACGAATTTAAGGGTTAATAAGAGGAAGTGTGTAGCAAACGGTGAGATTAAAGCCAAAGGGTTTATCTGACTTTGTTTTAACTTTTTCAGGAGGGTGATTTAAAGTTTAGGATTATTATATTCAGTTTAACTGCGAAACATGGACTCTCACTTTAAGGGAGGAAAGGAGGTTACAAGTATTTGAGAATAAAGTACTTAGGAAAATGCTTGGACCAAAGAGAGACGAACAGACAGGTGAATGGAGAAGATTACATAACAATGAACTACATGGTCTTTATAGGAAGCCAGATATAATAAGAACAGTTAAGTCTCGTAGACTGCGATGGGCAGGACAGGTTGCACATATGGGGAATGAAAGACTTGCATGGAAGCTTCTTGTAGGAAAGCCAGAGGGGAAACGCCCAGTTGGTAGACCAAGAATGAGGTGGGGAAATAACATTAACTATGATTTGTGAGAAGTAGATTATACAGGGAATGATTGGAAAGCATTATCTCAGGTTAGGGATGTATGGAGAGCTTATGTCCGCGCGGCCATGAACCTACGAGTTCGATAGTGCCAGTGAGTAAGTAAGTATATTCAGTTTAACTGGGAGGACAGACTGTTCTAGAACTGCGACCTCGGATATTCGTTGCCCTGTTGCCGTATATGGAATGATTGCGGTGTTATGCATTCTGTTATGGTGTTGCTGGTTTCGAGAGACATCAAGCATTTACACATGACTCATACACCATTTTATTTGGGCTGGGCTCAGGGCCTCGTCGAGGGGCTGCAAACCCTCCCTTTGACCCCATTCTGCACTAAGTTTAAACACGGGCTGAGTCATGATGAATTACTTACTTACTTACTCACTGGCACTATCGAACCCGTAGGTTCATGGCCGCGCGGACATAAGCTCGCCATACATCCCTATCCTGAGCTAATGCTTTCCAATCATTCCCTGTATAATCTACTTACCACAAATCATAGTTAATGTTGTTCTCCCACCTCATTCTTGGTCTACCAACTGGGCGTTTTCCTTCTGGCTTTCCTACAAGAAGTTTCCATGCACGTCTTTCATTCTCCATACGCGCAACATCTCCTGCCCATCGCAGTCTACGAGACTTAACTGTTCTTATTATATCTGGCTTCCTATAAAGACCATGTAGTTCATTGTTATGTAGTCTTCTCCATTCACCTGTATGTTCATCTCTCTTTGGTCCAAAAATTTTCCTAAGAACTTTATTCTCAAATACTCGTAATCTCCTTTCCTCCCTTAAAGTAACAGTCCATGTTTCGCACCCATATAATATAACTGGTAGAATAATAGTTTTATATTTTTTCAGCTTAACGTTTTTTGAAAGGAGTTGGGACATCAAAAGTCTCTGCAATGCATAATAGCTTGCATTTCCAGAATTGAGCCTATGTTTAATTTCTTTGTGCATCTCATTCCTATTTGTGATTATTGTTCCCAGGTATTTGAATTCAGCCACTTCCTCAAAATTTCCCTCATTTGTCATTAGCTGTCCATTTCCATTACATACTGAATTTCTACGCGTGACCATATATTTAGTTTTACTGATATTTACTTCCAGTCCTAATTTCTTAGTGTTACTCAATAGTGTGTGCGTGTTGTCCTTTAGTATCTCCTCGCTATCGGCCAATAATACTACATCATCAGCATAAACTAACAGCTTATTAACGCCATTCAGTTGTAAGCCTTCCTCATTCTCTAAAGATTTAATGGCATGCTCTAGTACAAAATTAAATAGTAGAGGAGATAGTGCATCTCCTTGCATGATGAATTACATGAGTTTACTCTATTAGATCATCTAACCACATATTTGAAACACCTGCGGTTTGCTGAACCAGAATAATTTTACATAACATGAGATGAGCAGAAGTGCAATATGAAATGAATGAATAAAGATGAAATTACATGATCGGAAAAGAAAACTAAGTGGAGAGTGTTGGCGAGATGAAATTAAGGAAACTTAAAAATCCAGATAAAATTCAAACAGAATCTTAGCGTGGTCCATCGTCAATACATATCCGGAACCGCCATGAATCGAACTTGAGATCCAAGTCCGGGCACGTTTAGAATAAATAAGGTGGATACAGTAATAATTGAACTGCACAATGCTCAGAGAACGTAAAAATATTATGAATAATACTTCAAGGTTAGTTATATAAATGACTCATAAGAACTTTTGGCTGTTGTACACTTCAGGTCGCAAAAAATTTTCATAAGTAATGCCACGAGTGATTTCCAAATTATCGATAAATTCACGACTCACGAAGTGAGGAGTGAATTTATCTAGAGAATTTGGAAATCAAGAGTGGCATTTGTTAGGACTATTTAACGAATAAAATTAAGCTGTTTACTCACAAATCATTATTTAACTATAGTTATTTTAAAATATTTATATATTTAATGTAAACGGCGATGTTTGAAAACAAATGAGAAACGATAGGTACGCTTCTACCGCTTCTTTTGTTTATCACTCCAACCAGATCATACTATTTATTGCCAAAGGAACGCAATATTGTAAGGAGGAGCTTTCTTTAATATGGTAATTATAACACTGATAAATATTTGGTGAAACACGACTCTGATTGGTTGTAAAACAGAAATCATTGAAACGTGATTGGTCATTGACTCCCATTTGGGACATGAGTTAAATAGTCAATTTAATATCTTATTCCACTGATGCACTAAACACTTTTAAACACGTTTAAAACATTTTGCAACACTTTTAAACACATTTTAAATATCTTTGAATGTTGCAACGATCTTTTTTTATATTTATATATTTACGTAAAACATGGTCGTGCTACATTGCTTACTGCTATTTTCCCTCTTCCTATGTTGTTCCAGCGTTGCCACCATCAACAACCCAAAATACTCCAGATGTTGCCAACCATTTCCACGTTCCCTGGATTTCACCTACGTTAGAGTAATTGATTTGTGTTACAGTAATTGATTTAGGTTAGGTTAGCTTTTAGGTTCCTTGGTTTTTAAATGTGATTTGATACGTAAAATAAATTACCTCTTCATATCTGTTATTCTATGAAAAATTCAAAATATCGGACGGTTACCACGTAAAATCATATTTCCACTAGTTCATTTCGTGTTAATTATACATTTTTAGACAAGTTCTGGGAATTTTGTGTCAATGTTGGTCATACTGATTTCTCATACTTATACCGCCAACTGCTGGAGGTTGCATTTATCTACCTGGGATAATTGGAGCACTAGCGCATGCGCACTGCGATTCTATAGAACTTACAAAAATTTTCGTGCGACCCGAATTGTGGCATATCCGAACTTTTTAATATGAAAAACAAGGAATATAAAACATGTAAAAAGAATCCTTTGGTTCTTAGTCGCCAAATGTAAAATACTGCTTATAAAGTGCATGTTTTCAAAGAATAAATTCATAAAAGATGAGTTTATATATAATGTTACACCTTATTGGTCAGCCTTTTGAATTCCACGGGCGTCGATTGAAGTTTTCGGCTTGAATGGTAGTGAGACATTCGTGAGCTGATGGTTCACGAATCCATGACCCGCTCAGAAATTTCAACATATGTTTATACCTCCATTCTGGAAAAGTCAGTTCTCGAGTCTTCGACCCGAGAAGAGTCTCGACTAAGATTCCAGAATATTCCTACCCTCGCATTCATATAGCGAGGCTCATGTCAGCTAGTTGTAGTGGTGGCCGAATAGTGGATTAGTGAAATGAACTCGTGGGCAAAGACAATATGTTGTTCTAAGTGAAACCTTCAGAGAATAAAGAACAGAACGATAAAATAAATTGTGAAGGAAGAAACTTTATTAGCAGCAAATTATTTGTCAATAATCAACTAATTTGTCAATAATCAATAATGAAATAAACTGAATTTGGAATTTTTTGTAAACATCTGTGGAGTTAATTTAAAAAAGGTAATCTGGAACCTATTCAATTTATCTTCTCCAATAAGTTATGAATGATTTCACTGTGAAATAAAGCACGTAATCTCGTACTGGTCATTTCATTATGTAAACGCTAATTCTTACCCTGCAATATATATTTTTTTTTTCCAGCATTCTCAACATAACTTTTATTTATAAAAATTTCTCCTTTATGGACTCAAAAAAAAATCTTGTCCGATCTAAATATGGTTTCTTCCATCATTTAGAGAATTTTTCTGGGACAATTAACATATAACATGTTATCCTACGTACTGTATGGTCGGAGCTAAAAAAATCGATGCACTAAAAAGTAGCTTTTTAGACGCTTAAATGGTTTACGCTGCCTAAACTATAAATAATGTATTATTGGCCGATAGCGAGGAGATACTAAAGGCCAACACGCACACACTATTGAGTAACACTAAGAAATTAGGACTGGAAGTAAATATCAATAAAACTAAATATATGGTTACACGTAGAAATTCAGTATATAATGGAAATGGACAGCTAATGACAAATGAGGGAAATTTTGGGGAGGTGACTGAATTCAAATACCTAGGAACAATAATCACAAATAGGAATGAGATGCACAAAGAAATTAAACATAGGCTCAATTCTGGAAATGCATGCTATTATGCATTGCAGAGACTCTTGATGTCCCAACTCCTTTCAAAAAACGTTAAACTGAAAATATATAAAACTATTATTCTACCGGTTATATTGTATGGGTGTGAAACATGGACTTTTACTTTAAGAGAGGAAAGAAGATTACAAGTATTTGAGAATAAAGTACTTAGGAAAATTTTTGGACCAAAGAAAGATGAACAGACAGGTGAATGGAGAAGACTACATAACAATGAACTACATAGTCTTTATAGGAAGCCAGATATAATAAGAACAGTTAAGTCTCGTAGACTGCGATGGGAAGGACATGTTGCACGTATGGGGAATGAAAGATGTGCATGGAAGCTTCTTGTAGGAAAGCCAGAGGGAAAACGCCCAGTTGGTAGACCAAGAATGAGGTGGGAGAATAATATTAACTTTGATTTGAGGGAAATAGATTATACAGGGAATGATTGGAAAGCATTGGCTCAGGATAGGGATGTATGGAGAGCTTATGTCCGTGCGGCCATGAACCTACGGGTTCGATAGTGCCAGTGAGTAAGTAAGTAAACCATAAATAATACACAACATTAATGTACACAGAATTGAATATCTAAAAATGTACAAAAAAGTCCGCGACAGCATATGTCTATCATTTACGGATAACTCACAATAAGCATTTTTGTCTTTCAGCTCATTGATGACAAGAAGATCGTGATGAGTAGACTCCCGGGCAAGCGTAGCAGCGCACGGCGGATATTCTTTTACGGATAACTCACAGAAACCATTTTTGTTTTTCAGCTTATGCCAAGAAGATCGGGAAAAGTAGATCCCCGGCAGCTCCGGGTAATCAGGATGTGGAATCTAAAACTAATTATCATATAAATTGATAATTATGTTTCTCATTACTTATTTAACTACACATAAAACACATTCAGATCTTAAATTACCTGCCACCAGGCAAGAGATCTTTAGGCAGACCCTTCAAACGTTGGATTGAGACCGTAACAGACCACTAGGTCTATCACATGAAAGGAAGAAGAAGAATACACAAGTGATCTTCTTGGTGATATAATATTAAAATATATATGTAGTCAATATGCCCATTTCACCAATTAATGTTTTAAAATGGTCAACAAGTTTCTACAGCCAAGCTGTCATTCTCAAGACCAGTATCTGGTCTTGAGAATGACAGCTTGGCTGTAGAAACTTGTTGACCATTTTAAAACATTAATTGGTGAAATGGGCATATTGACTACATATATATTTTAAGAAGAAGAAGATAAAACACATTCATTTATTTAGGCGTAGCAGCGCATGCCGAATATTAGTAAGCGTTATATAATAATAATAATAATAATAATAATAATAATAACAATAATGACAATAATGACAACAACAGTGACAGTGGCAATATTAATAACAATGATAGTAATAATAACACTGATAGTAATTTATGTAAAACCATCTTGATGATGATAAATTGTTACAACATGTTGCCAAATAAGTCACCAGGCAATAAAATAAATGCGTCGACGCGTTTCAACAATATTATCAAGACTTGAGTGATGATCTAATTAAAAACAAACTCAAATTATTTTTATTTTGTTGTTTTGTGACTGGGTTTTTATTTGGAAATATATTTTAACATCACAATGTTATATGTGAACCTTATAATAATCACTTATTATGTGAAATACTTGTGTTGGCTTGTGCACAAATCAAGTATTTAGTAATTGTCCATCAAAGTTTGAAGTATATCCATTCAGTACCGTAGGTCATGAAAAAATGCACCTTATATAGGTCGCGCAAGGGATTTTGAAGAATGTCCTTGACCGTAAATCCAATCGGAGAGCCTATCCAGACTGCTCAGCTGTGAATTCTCTGCCTGCCACGCGTACAAACAAAACAGTTCATCTTACAAAACCTGTACAGTCCATAGAGAATTATAGTGAGACGCCGATGTGTTGATTTTATATTTTAAACCGTAGACTATAATTAAAATATTTTGTACACTTGCTGCCTGAAGTCTTAAAATTATAGAGCAATGTGAATATCGGGTCTTCTCAACGTGGAGCCGCTACTTATTATAGCCACCCAAATGTCTCATGATGCTGGGTGGGCACCGGTCCCATACTGGCAGAAATTCCTTGAGAACATTTCTTCCCCCATGGAGACTCGAGCCAGCGCAAGTCCCGTAGCTCTGCGCCAAGACATCTTGTCTTAATCACATGGCTAAGGCGCGGGGAAGACTATAGATGGTTTAAATTAAAGTGACATTTAGTGGTTATTTAAAACATTAACAGAGAGATATAAACCAAATATAGAGTGTGTGTGTGTATATATATATATATAGTGAATATACTTCCTCCACGTATAAAGATGTCCTAACTCACGGGCACTATCGAACCCGTAGGTTCATGGCCGCGCGGACATAAGCTCTCCATACATCCCTATCCTGAGCTAATGTTTTTCAATCATTCCCTGTAAAATCTACGTCCCTCAATTCATAGTTAATGTTATTCTCCCGCCTCATTCTTGGTCTACCAACTGGGCGTTTTCCCTCTGGTTTTCGGACAAGAAGCTTCCATGAACGTATTTCATTCCCCATTCGTGCCACATGTCCTGCCCGTCGCAGTCTACGATAAAGATTACCTATATTAATTAATTTTTGTAGCGAGATTTTAAAAATATTTAGCAGTGACTGTATTTGATATTCGCTAGCGAGCAGCTAGCGAGGGAGTTAGCAATGACGTGTGGTCATACTTCCTATTGGCTGAGACCTACAACTGGTTAGTACAGGACTCGCATCTAAGCTCTCATTACAAACTTCATTCCTCAGGAATCATTGCTAGGGGTATAAACACAAATCTAGCATTAACGATATAAGGCGTGTAAAACTCGATGTGACGGTTTTCTACTTTGAACCCGGTTTAAGAAATATGATAAATACCCACACGCTATACGTGCGAATAAATTGTAGAGGACAACTCCGCAGGAAACACAAAGTTTTCGTCACATTCAGCAAAACAGCACCCTATTGTGCTGGCGTCGGTTTGTCTTTTACGAAAAGGAATAAAAACTTTGCCATCCTACATTTAAACACAGTGAAGGTGAGTGTGTTTATTAAGTTATAAAAACTTTCACGTTGCAGGAAGGACTTTCTTTTTGTTTCTTAAATTAAATTATATGAACTTTCATCATTACAATAAGAGATGTTGTATCATGTAACTGACTTACAAAAATAATTTAAAGCACATTTATGGTGATAGAATTCTTCAAGTGGGGGCAAGTTATGAATACAATACAATTAATATTTATAATGTATTTTGATTTACTCTAAATTTAACGAATTAAATATATGATATGTACAAGATATATAAAAAAAACGAGGAAAAGATTAATGACATAGTATAAAATTAATCACACTTGGTTCCTCTTCATAGCACTTCCTCATATTCTACTTCCTTCACAGTAGCCTCTGCCCGCTCCTGGAATCTCCTTCCTCAAGATATCAGGGGTTTCTGCACACTTGGTACCTTTAAGTCACGCTTATACTGTTACCTGTTGTCTAATAATTAATTTTTCTCTATTTAGTAGTTAAGGCTACAAGCTGGAAAGTCGGGGGCGAGAGTCCAGATTAGGGTTTGGATTTTCTAATATAGGATTTGGAAAATTAAGTAAAATGATTCCACTACATAAATAATCTTCTATTTGCTGACGATGTAATCATAATACAGAAAAATGAAGACGACTTACAGAAATCAATGCACGCATTAAATGAAATATGTAAATTATACGATCTAAAGATTTCTGTAAGGAAAACGAAGACCATGGCTTTTAGAGGAAGAGATCCAGTGAGATCCAAAATTATTTTAGAAAATCAAAGTATAGAACAGGTGTCTAGTTTCAAATATTTGGGCTGTGATGTTGGCTACAATGTGGAAAGAGATATTGACTCCAAAATAAATAAATTTCAGACGGTGTGTGGAACAATACAGAGAACATTCAAAAATTAAATTAGAAAAGAAACCAAGATAAAAATGTATAATGTTATGGCGGTTCCCACAATATTGTATGGTTGTGAAACTTGGGCTCCAGTGAAAAGACAGAAGGATTGAATACAGACGGCAGAGATGCGGTCCTAAGACAAGTAAAAGGATGTACAAGACTTGATAGAATAAGAAATGAGGATATAAGAGAAGAATTGAAAGTACAGCTTTTATTGGATAAAGTCACGAATTACAGACAGAAATGGATTGATCACATGGATGGAATGAGTAAGGAGAGATATTCATTGTTAGCAAGAAATTATCAAGCAAGAGGAAGGCGTGATGTTGCAAGACCTAGAAGACGTTGGGCTGATGCATTATGAAGTCGGAACGGGCAATTGCCTAATCCCTGGAGTGATGATGATGATTCCACTACAGGTCTTAGAAGGCCCTTGGGATAGTAGGAGCTTAAAGCCATCATTTATACCTAGACAATCAGCATTTGATGTCAGCCGGGTCATAAACCCTGCGCGACGGCCGATTTTAGCCCAGAACGAGCGTCTGGAACTTATTTCGATTAGAGGCTGAGTTGATTCAGGACAATGGTGACGCAAGAAAATTTTGGTCAGTTTAAAATGCTGACTCCATCGGGACTCGAACTCTCGATCTCCAGGCTTTTAGAATAGTCTATTGCCTTAACCTACTATGCTACGGCGTAACCTACTTGGAGAATTATTAATTAACAACTTTCGTTCATAATTTAAAACATTAATATTCTCATATTTAATTAAGATATTCAAAATTTAATGTCAACAATATCAGTAAAACTAAATATATGGTCACACGTAGAAATTCATTATATAATGGAAATGGACAGCTAATGACAAATGAGGGAAATTTTGAGGAAGTGGCTGAATTGAAATACCTAGGAACAATAATCACAAATAGGAATGAGATGCACAAAGAAATTAAACATAGGCTCAATTCTGGAAATGCATGCTATTATGCATTGCAGAGACTCTTGATGTCCCAACTCCTTTCAAAAAACGTTAAACTGAAAATATATAAAACTATTATTCTACCAGTTATATTTTATGGATGTGAAACATGGACTCTTACTTTAAGGGAGGAAAGGAGATAACGAGTATTTGAGAATAAAGTTCTTAGGAAAAATTTTGGACCAAAGAGAGATGAACAGACAGGTGAATGGAGAAGACTACATAACAATGAACTACATGGTCTTTATAGGAAGCCAGATATAATAAGAACAGTTAAGTCTCGTAGACTGCGATGGGCAGGACATGTTGCACGTATGGGGAATGAAAGAAGTGCATGGAAGCTTCTTGTAGGAAAGCCAGAGGGAAAACGCCCACTTGGTAGACCAAGAATGAGGTGGGAGAACAACATTAACTATGATTTGAGGGAAGTAAATTATACAGGGAACGATTGGAAAGCATTAGCTCAGGATATGGATGTATGGAGAGCTTATGTCCGCGCGGCCATGAACCTACGGGTTCGATAGTGCCAGTGAGTAAGTAAGTAATTAAGATATTCAAAATTTAGTGTCAACAATGTAAATATAATTTAATCGGCACATGCTAAAATGGCCTCAGTCGAGAAAAATGAAAAATTGAGTTAAGCACAATATCGTAATCTGAAAGATACATTTCAATGTATTATGCTACAAAGACCCCAATCAGATGCACCATTGCAGTAGAAACAGGGCATGGAGTTCGAATGTTACACGCAATAAGGACCTCAGTCAGTGACTTAGGCTCTTTTAGCATGTCACGTTAATAACGTGACTCCTGTTGGTATTCCTGTCAGTGGGAAATAGTTAAATGATGCTGCAAAGAGATGTGCTGCTGCCGCAGAGAGATGTGCTGCTGCCGAAATCTGATACATAAAAGAAAGGCCAAAAAAATGTACACAAAGCATCACAAAAGATCTTCTTCTTCTTCTTCTTCTTAAACTTAATTTGTAGGATTTTCATCCTGTTTATTTCCAAAATCACTCCTCGGAGGAAGACGTACTGGATGTACATTCACTGTCTATCCATCTCTTGGCAGGTCTTCCTCTTGTTCTTCTCCCGTCCATTGGTCTATCTTCTTTAGCTCTTTTTGCAAGCCGGTTTTCTTCCATTCTTTCTATATGACTCTTCCAATGTTTTCGTCTATCTATAATAAATTTGGTTATGTCTTGAATATGACATTTGTCCCTAATTTCTGTGTTGTGTATTTTATCAAATAATGTTTTCCCCTGAATAGTTCTTAATATTTTCATTTCGCATGTGCTTATTATTTGTTTAGTTTTTGTTGTATCAGCTCTAGTTTCTGCACCATATAAGAATAACTGGTCGAACTATCATTTTGTATATGCGGGTTTTGCTTTCTATTGACATCACAAAAGATGCTACACAAAAAGATGAGCCTCGTACAATCTCAATCTGTTTCAAATTCATGCAAAATGTTCGACTGCTTCAGATTCCTGTTTAGGAAACTTCTTCTCTGAGATAGTTGACAGAACATGTTCTTTGTGTTTGACATTATTAGCAATACAGCAGTAATATCTCTTTATCATGAAGGGGTTGGAAAGAAAGGGCCCAATGAAGTATGATCTATCATCTATGACTTTGTGCAAAACATTCCTCCACTTCTTCTTCTTCTTCCGAATACAGTATTGGGTGTTGATGCCAGTTCTGCGACTACAAAAACTGATCTTTCCATCGGTTGAAGGGTCTTCCGAGGTCTCTTTTGCCTTTAGGGTTGAGGTGGTAAATCATCTTTGGTAAACGGGAATTTGACATTCTCTGGATGTGTTGGAACCATTTAATCTGATAATTTGTATATGTTCAACCATTTCCCTACTATTCCACTGCATCCTTATCTCATCACTTTTCATTCTATCCCTTAATGTTACTCCAGTTAGTGATCGGAGGAATCTCATTTGTGAACATTTTACTGAATTGCAGTTGTATGCACCTAACTGTGGAGGACAAAATATAAACGATGTTGTAGCAAGATTTTTGTTAGCTCTCACTGATACTAATACATTTACAAAAATGTAACACTATTTACCTACAAGAGGACATTCATTCCTACCTTGCGATAGAGATGTCATCATCATCTGCCTTTCAAGTATTAGGCCCAGTGGCCCGTTACGGTCTCCCGCCATCTCCGAAAAGGTCGACCCACAGATCTTCTGCCTCGAGGAATGTAGTGAAGAATTTGTTTTGGTATTCTGTGACGATCCATGCGCTGAATATGGGCTACCCAATTGTTTCTATATTCTTGGAGGAATTCAGATATAGGTACGATGTTTAACTCTCTGGCTATTGTTGAATTTCTTTGGTGGTCTAGAAGGCTATAACCTGCAGTTCGTCGCAGAAATTTCATCTCCGTGGCTGTAATATGACGATCATCCTGAGTTCTGATGGTCCAAGCTTCACTGTCATAACAGATTATGGGTCTAGCGAGAATTTTATAGATTTTCATTCTTGTGTGTCTCTGCACTTTTGATGGTTTAAAAACTTAGTTGATAATTCTTAAAGCTTTATTATAGTTTTGTATTTTAAAGGATATATCACATTCCTGATTGTAAGTTAGATAATATCCTAAGTATTTAAATGAATTAACTTGCGATAGACATGTCATTGTAATAATAAGATAAATTAAAAAGCATGATGGATTCTACTCTGTGCATGAACTTACAGAGCTAATCATAAAATCTATTAGAACTGGAAAGTTCACTGTGAAGGAAATTAACGCAACAGATATATTGCATTTTAAACTTGGTGGAATAAATTACAAAAATAACTATATTTCTGAATAAACAGACAATAGAAATGTCTCAAGAGACAAGAAAGTTCAATTTCTAATCAGTAATTTTCTGCAATTTACCTACAGTAAAGATTTTATAAGATATGTTTTGGCTCGGCATAGAATTCATTCCATGGTGTCCCATACATTTCGTCTTCGCCTCCCTGGAAAACGTAGGCTACTGTGAGTATTCCAGTAGAACATACTTATGTACACTTCCAAACATTACTATAAATAATATAATGATCCATTATTCTTCTTCAGTAATAGATCTTGGACTACATCTAGACGCAAATTTAACCTGGCAAACACAAGTGAAACACATATGTAAAAAGACTTTCTCCATCTTATATTATCTTAGACGTTTTCGTTAAAACAAATCCTTGTGCAGAATCTTGTGTTACCACACTTCGATTATTATGACATTATATATAATGATCTAAATTATGACCTGTCGCAGAGACTGAAGCGTGTTCATAATGCTTGGGTTCGATTCATTTTCAATATCCGCCGTTATGACCATATTTCCGAACACTTTAATAACCTCTCTTGGCTCCGTCTTACTGACAGACGTAAATTGAACTCTCTTTCACTACTTTTCAAACTTCTGAATTCCTACATTCCTACTTACCTGGCGTCCAGATTTGAGAAGTTATCCTCTTACCACAATATTGACACTAGGTCACAAGATAGCAGTCTGCTAACAATTCCTCTTCATAGCACTTCCTCCTATTCTACTTCTTTCACAGTAGCCTCTGCCCGCTCCTGGAATCTCCTTCCTCTAGATATCAGGGGTTGCCGCACACTTGGTACCTTTAAGTCACGCTTATACAGTTACCTGTTGTCTAATTATTAATTTTTTTCTATTTATTTAATTTTATACTATGTCATTAATCTTTTCCTCGTTTTTTATACATCTTGTACGTATTATATATTTAATTCGTTGAATTTAGAGTAAATCAAAATACATTATAAATATTATTTGTATTGTATTTATAATTTGTAATCGTTTTTATATATATATATATATATTGTAATTTAGATTTAAGACTATTTTTGTTTGTATTTTTTTTAACCTGGTTGAGTGGTAGACAAGGCCTTAAGGCCTTAACTCTACCAGGTAAAATAAAGCTATTATTATTTTTATTATTATTATTATTATTATTATTATTATTATTATTATTATTATTCAGCAGTTAAAGTGCCATTGAAGGAAGAAAAACTATGTTATATTCAAAGACTAGTTCCATAGACTACATATCTGATGAACCTCAAAGTTTTTTTAAGAAGAAATATTAAATTGGTCTACTGTGAAAAAGAAATGACTGGCAGTGTACTCAATATATTGGTCTACTGTGGAAAAGAAATGACTGGCAATGTACTCAATATATTGGTCTACTGTGGAAAAGAAATGACTGGCAGTGTACTCAATATATTGGTCTACTGTGGAAAAGAAATGACTGGCAGTGTTGTTATTATTATTATTATTATTATTATTATTATTATTATTATTATTATTATTATTATTATTATTATTATTATTATTATTATTATTCAGCAGTTAAAGTACCATTGAAGGAAGAAAAACTATGTTATATTCAGAGACTAGTTCCATAGACTACATATCTGATGAACATCAAAGTTTTTTTTAAGAAGAAACATTAAATTGGTCTACTGTGAAAAAGAAATGACTGGCAGTGTACTCAATATATTGGTCTACTGTGGAAAAGAAATGACTGGCAGTGTACTCAATATATTGGTCTACTGTGGAAGAAATGACTGGCAGTGTACTCAATATATTGGTCTACTGTGGAAAAGAAATGACTGGCAGTGTACTCAATATATTGGTCTACTGTGGAAAAGAAATGACTGGCAGTGTACTCAATATATTGGTCTACTGTGGAAAAGAAATGACTGGCAGTGTACTCAATATATTGGTCTACTGTGGAAAAGAAATGACTGGCAGTGTACTCAATTTATTAGTCTACTGTGGAAAAGAAATGACTGGCAGTGTACTCAATTTATTATTCTACTGTGGAAAAGAAATGACTGGCAGTGTACTCAATATATTGGTCTACTGTGGAAAAGAAATGACTGGCAGTGTACTCAATACATTGGTCTACTGTAGAAAAGAAATGACTGGCAGTGTACTCAATATATTGGTCTACTGTGGAAAAGAAATGACTGGCTGTGTCTCAATATATTGGTCTACTGTGGAAAAGAAATGACTGGCAGTGTACTCAATACATTGGTCTACTGTGGAAAAGAAATGACTGGCAGTGTACTCAATATATTGGTCTACTGTGGAAAAGAAATGACTGGCAGTGTACTCAATGTATTGGTCTACTGTGGAAAAGAAATGACTGGCAGTGTACTCAATATATTGGTCTACTGTGGAAAAGAAATGACTGGCAGTGTACTCAATATATTGGTCTACTGTGGAAAAGAAATGACTGGCAGTGTACTCAATATATTGGTCTACTGTGGAAAAGAAATGACTGGCAGTGTACTCAATATATTGGTCTACTGTGGAAAAGAAATGACTGGCAGTGTACTCAATTTATTAGTCTACTGTGGAAAAGAAATGACTGGCAGTGTACTCAATTTATTAGTCTACTGTGGAAAAGAAATGACTGGCAGTGTACTCAATATATTGGTCTACTGTGGAAAAGAAATGACTGGCAGTGTACTCAATACATTGGTCTACTGTAGAAAAGAAATGACTGGCAGTGTACTCAATATATTGGTCTACTGTGGAAAAGAAATGACTGGCTGTGTCTCAATATATTGGTCTACTGTGGAAAAGAAATGACTGGCAGTGTACTCAATACATTGGTCTACTGTGGAAAAGAAATGACTGGCAGTGTACTCAATATATTGGTCTACTGTGGAAAAGAAATGACTGGCAGTGTACTCAATATATTGGTCTACTGTGGAAAAGAAATGACTGGCAGTGTACTCAATATATTGGTCTACTGTGGAAAAGAAATGACTGGCAGTGTACTCAATATATTGGTCTACTGTGGAAAAGAAATGACTGGCAGTGTACTCAATATATTGGTCTACTGTGGAAAAGAAATGACTGGAAGTGTACTCAATATATTGGTCTACTGTGGAAAAGAAATGACTGGCAGTGTACTCAATATATTTGTCTACTGTGGAAAAGAAATGACTGGCTGTGTACTCAATATATGTTTGTTTATAAATCTGAATCATTTTTGTAACTATTGCAATTAATAAATAGCAATAAGTCACTATATGAAAAAGTGACCAAATTGACATACTTATTACCGAAAATGATTAAAATATGACCAAGTTCCCAATAATCTAATAAATGCTATAAAAATTTTATATGAAACCACATTTATAAAAGTAAAGTTAGATCATGGGAAAATAACAGATAAATTTAAAATTAACCAAGGTTTAAGACAGGGATGTGGACTATCTCCATTACTGTTTATTCTATATCTAAATAAAATTGTCCAGGAGTGGAAAAAACTAAACCCCCAGCAGTAAAAATATGTAGAGGAAATCAAATACAAACAATAATCTTCTAGCGGAGAATGAAGATGATTTGCAGAGATCAGTGTTTAAATTGCAGAATACCCTGGAAAAATACAACATGAAAATATCTGAAAATAAAACCAAATCCATGGCAGTCACTGGAAAGGGACTTTCGAGAGTAAAAATAATAATAAATAATAAACCAATATAACAAGTAACATACTTTAATTATTAAGGTAATAATATATCACAGTTTCATAATCAAAAAGATGTGGAAACAAATTTAGAAAAATATAACAGATTAAATGGTATAATTAGGAGAAATTTTGGAAAACAAATGAGGAAAGAAATCCAATTGAGATTTCATAATGCCATAGCCAAACCTGCTCTACTATACGGAAGTGAATGCTAGACACTTCGAGCAAAAGATAAATCCCGCATTAATAGTTCACAAATGAGATTCCTCCGATCACTAACTGGAGTAACATTAAGGGATAGAATGAAAAGTGATGAGATAAGGATGCAGTGGAATAGTAGGGAAATGGTTGAACATATACGAAATTATCAGATTAAATGGTTCCAACACGTCCAGAGAATGTCAAATTCCCGTTTACCAAAGATGATTTACCACCTCAACCCTAAAGGCAAAAGAGACCTGGGAAGACCCTTCAACCGATGGAAAGATCAGTTTTTGTAGTCGCAGAACGGGCATCATCACCCAATACTACATTCGGAAGAAGAAGAAGATTAAAATATGCTCAAAAGGACTTCAGTCAAATTATTCTGAACATTTTAAAACGGGCTGAAAATAATTTCCTACACACTTTCGTGTACATATATGTGAATTTGTTTAATGTGGTACAATTAAAATGTATTTTTTAAAAAGTCAACTGGATTAATATGTCAGGAATAAGAAGTATCTTTTTTTAGTTTTCTCAAAATTCGGTCTGGTTGACTAAATTAATTTCAGCATGTGCCGATTAAATTGTTTGGAATTTGCATCATCACTACATGGAAGCATATCTGACACTAGTTGCAACTAAGTTGTGTCTAGGATGTGTGGGAGTATACCAATCGCCTGCTTAAGGCTATGTCGCCTACCTAATCATATGACCTGGCAAATTCACATATTAGGTAAATGATATATAGCATGACGATTAATCATGGCTGAATCCAGGTAATGATATCCCAAACTATCCGTCTTAAAATCTAATAAAAACATAAAAAATATTGGTCGGAACTAAATTTAAACTCTGGATCTCTAGATTTGAAAGTTGTTCTAATATTTCTCAAATTGTCCACCGCTGTGGTCTAGTGTTAATTACGTTGTCTCAGATACAGTGAGCCGGGTCGATCTCCTGTTGGTACAAGATTCCTTGATGAGGTTCGTTTCTGGTGTTTTCTTACCTATAAGACAAATATCCCGAAAATTTAAGGTCTCCGAATACCCAGCTATTTTGGTCATCCATATAATTATCGCCTTGTTTAGTACGGATATATGAATGAATTGTGTCTTTCGTTAAAAGTTTATGTTGTCTCGGAGTTGCCTTCGAACCCATCCGCGGATGACGTTCATGTCCTTTTGTGGTCAAGAAAGTATATACTGTGGCGTGTTGTACCTCCACTCTGACCTAACTATTTGTGGCGAGTGAACCACCTTCACTGCTACTGCTACCTTCCGGGATCGTTGGGTTATGACTATGCTGTACTTAGTAACGTGTTCCTGATATCTAAAGAAGTTATTAATGAGAAAACAGCCTGCCTCGGGCCCATAGAAGGCGGCTAACAATTCATCTTTCTTTTCCAGTTGAACGTGCATATAAATATAAATACTGATTATAAATTGCATAGAATGAAATAACTTCGTTACAGGATAGAGAACAATGATTACTCTTAAATAACAACAAGGGGCGTAATATAAAAGTTAAGCTTTTAATGAAAAACAAGTGTTGATTGTAAAAACAAAGTAATAAATGAATAACAAAAGATTGATCTTCGATCAATCGATCAGACATAGATAATAACAAACTATAACTGAATAAATAACATACCATACAAACTGTCACACTCATACATGTCCAAACTCCATTGGAATTCCTTTTTCCATGCTTGATTGGACTAACTCAAATCCGACCATTCCTCGGTCACAATCCACTTGTTTATCTTATAAATCACCATGTTAACTTCGCCGATGCATGGTGTACTTAAGCTGGATTCGGATACTGAATCCACTTCTACACAACCTAACGCCACTTGCTAGGCCGATCGAATGATCAGGTTCGTTGAGATTACCAAGCATATAAAAGGTTCGCGAGTAGAGGGGATGTGCGCTATAAAGATGCGCGGAGGAAAGGGTAAAAGGGAAGGGGTAGCCACACGGAACAAGGGACATTGGCAGGCTTCATAAATGTTCTGGAGGAGCACAAAGATGAATAACTGAACCGCAAAAAGGTACTTTCGGTTCAATACCATTCAGAGTTAAAATCTTCTCTTGAAAGATAGTGTCCCTGTAGGGTCTGCACAGTGTGAGGCACATACAAGTACCTAGAACATCTGAGAAAGTAAGGAAGAGAAAAAGAGAAAATTCTTCATATGACGTTGGGAAATAACAACATAAATTGCTAAGACTGGCAAATATGAATAGGTAACTGATGGTTAGTAGCAGTGATCCGTTTCTATAAACCCTATACAAGGATTAAAAAAATGTACCTTGATATGTTCCGCTTCTGTTAAACGATTTACTGGTTATTTATATATATATATATATATATATATATATATATTCAAAATTGAGATTGATGGAAAAATTATAGAACAAGTGTCAGATTTCTCTTACTTAGGAAGTGTATTTGCAGAGTATAAGAGTGACATTGATTCAAAATTACAAAAATATAATAAAATGAATGGGGTAATACGAAGACATTTTGGTAAACAGATGAGGACAGAGACAAAACTAAGATTACATAACATCACATCAAAAGCTGCCCTAAAATATGGAAGTGAAATTTGGATTTTAAATAAAAGAAACTCTCATAAACTGCAAGTAAGCCAAATGCGCTTCTTACGATCATTGTTAGTAGTTAATAGACTGGATCACCAAAGTAACACTACTATCAGAGGAAAACTTGGAGTAACAAGTTTAAATGAAGATATACAAAGATACCAACAAGAATGGAAAAATCATCTGAGAAGAATGGCAAGAAATAGACTTCCAAAATTGGCATTCCAATATACCCCAACTGGACATAGGGACCAAGGAAGACCAAAACATCGGTGGAAAGATCAAGACCATCTTCGCTAGGTTTACCGTACAGGCCACATGGCCTAAAACGAAGTTCATGATGATGATGATATATATATTCATTCATAGTGTTCTGCTCAAGAGCAGGTCTTTCACTGCAAACTCAGCATTCTCCACTCTTTTCCTTGACTCAGCTTTCCTTTTTGTATCTGCATACAAACCATTTATTTTAATATTGTCTATCATCTGATGTCTTTTTCTGCCTCTAACTTTCTTTCCGTTGACCATTCCTTCTAGAGCATCCTTCAGCAGGCAGTTTCTTCTTAGCCAGTGGCCAATCCAATTTCTTTTCCTCTTCTTTGAGTTCCAGCATTGTTCTCCTTTCACCCACTCTGTGTAGCACATCTTCATTTCTTACTTGGTCTGTCCATTTTATACGTTCCATTCTTCTCCATATCCACATCTCAAAAGCTTCCAGTCGCTTTTCCTGATTCCGTCGTAATGTCCACGTCTCTGCACCATAATATGCTACACTCCACACAAAGCACTTCACTAGCCTCTTTCTTATTTCTCTTGCCATAGGTCCGCAGAAAATGCTTCTCTTCTTGTTGAAAGCTTCTTTTTGCATTGCCATCCTCTGCTTTACTTCTTGACTGCAGTTCATGTTACTACTGATAGTACAACCCAAGTATTTGAAGCTCTCCACTTGCTCCAGCCCCCATATATATATAATATATATATATATATATATATATATACTTACTCACTGGCACTATCGAACCCGTAGGTTCATGGCCACGCAGACATCAGCTCTCCATACATCCCTATCCTGAGCTAATGCTTTCCAATCATTCCCTGTATAATCTACTTCCCTCAAATCACAGTTAATGTTTTTCTCCCACCGCATTCTTGGTCTACCAACTGGGCGTTTTCCTTCTGGCTTTCCTACAAGAAGTTTCCATGCACGTCTTTCATTCCCCATACGCGCAACATGTCCTGCCCATCGCAATCTACGAGACTTAACTGTTCTTATTATATCTGGCTTCCTATAAAGACCATGTAGTTCATTGTTATGTAGTCTTCTGCATTCACCTGTCTGTTCATCTCTCTTTGGTCCAAAAATTTTCCTAAGAACTTTATTCTCAAATACTCGTAATCTCATTTCCTCCCTTAAAGTATATATATATATATATATATATATATATATATATATATATATTTATATATTTATATAGATATATTTATATATATATATATATATATATATATATATATATATTTTAAGATTAAAACGATGGTTATTTAATGTATTAAAATTGTAATATTATACATTTTAAGATTCTCTCATATAACTTGTGCTACGTAGTATGTATTTTTATTATTTTTATTTTATTTATTTCTAGTGATATTTTTCTTACATTCTAATAGAAAAAACCATATTCGAATAAAGAAAATGCAGTCATTCATCTTTCTCTTTATATTACAACTGGAACTTGGTTCGGTAGACGTACAATGTAATAACTCTTGGAAATTGTGCATCGAGAAGTTTACAAGTCAACAGAATGTGCTTACGTTAAAAATAAATGTGACTATTTAACTCATGCCCGAAATGGGACTCAATGACCAATCACATTTCAATGATACTTTATTTAAAACCAATGACAGTCGTGCTTCGCCTCGAATTTACCAACTAAAGTTCATCATAATAAAGAAACATTCTTAATAGCTCATAGCATTATTTTGCAGTGACTTGACTCTCAAAGAAATACGGCTACCAGATTGTATATATAGTGCATGAATGTCAACACATAGTGCATGCGGGAGTTAATATAAAAACCTTTGCAGCAATTGATTATATCACCAAAAAAAAAAGAAACCACTGCTTGCACTTACTTAAATGTATTTTTTTCCCATGTAATAACATTCCAGAAAAAATATAATTGTCATATTTGCATCATAGGGCATCAGAAATGAATTAATATACAGTTTTATGTTTTCATTTTTTCTCCACTAGAGTATATTCTTACAATATTGCGTTTCTTTGGCAATAAGTAATGATCTGGTTGCAGTGATGAACAAAAGAAGCAAATGAAGGGTACCAATTGTTTCTCATTTGTTTTCAAACATCACCGTTTACATTAAATGTATAGATATATATTTTAAAATAACTATAGTTAAATAATGATTTGTGAGTAAACAGCTTAATTTTATTTAAATAGTCCTAACAAATGCGACTCTTGATTTCCAAATTCTCTAGATTATTTGGAAATCACTCGTGGCATTACTTATGATAACGTTTGGTACTACATCAATGAGTCTGGCATCAACATCCCATAACGTGGATGCGTAAATACATACGATCTTAAACGAATGTCGCAATTTTGAAGCCACACGACTTGTGTTCCATGACACACTTACTTACTTACTTACTTACTTACTTACTTACTTACTTACTTACTTACTTACTTACTTACTTACTTACTTACTTACTTACTTACTTACTTACTTACTTACTTACTTACTTACTTACTTACTTACTTACTCACTGGCACTATCGAACCCGTAGGTACATGACCGCACGGACATAAGCTCTCCATACATCCCTATCCTGAGATAATGCTTTCCAATCTTTCCCTGTATAATCTACTTCCCTCAAATCATAGTTAATGTTATTCTCCCACCTCATTCTTGGTCTACCAACTGGTCGTTTTCCCTCTGGCTTTCCTACAAGAAGCTTCCATGCAAGTCTTTCATTCCCCATACGTGCAACATGTCCTGCCCATCGCAGTCTACGAGACTTAACTGTTCTTATTATATCTGCCTTCCTGTAAAGACCATGTAGTTCATTGTTATGTAGTCTTCTCCATTCACCTGTCTGTTCATCTCTCTTTGGTCCAAAAATTTTCCTAAGTACTTTATTCTCAAATACTTGTAATCTCCTTTCCTCTCTTAAAGTAAGAGTCCGTGTTTCGCACCCATATAATATAACTGGTCATTCTAATTCTTCATAGAACTCATCCTTCATCCTGTCATCTTTATCTTCTGTGGGGGCATGTACATTTACAATTATAAAATCATGTCGTTTACCCTTTAGAATTATGTATGATACCCTATCACTAACAAACTTAATATCTCGGATAGCGGATAGGAACCTCCTCCTGACTAAAAAACCCGTTCCAAATGCAGGTCTTCCTGCACCCCCGTAGTATAATGCAAAGCTTCCTGATTCCTGACTACCTTCTCCTGGCCACCTAACTTCCTGTAAAGCGACTATATCCAAGGGCGATTTATCAAGTTCCCGTTAATATCTCTAGTGCCCCGCTATTGTATAAAGTCCTAACATTCCATGTTCCTAGGAACATGTCCCTGTGTTTGAGCCTTTGGCATGGGTTCCCTGAAGTAGTCCCCGTCCGGAGAACCGAATGGGGGACTATTTGACCTCCGGAAAATTTTACCCCCAGTTTGAACCCATGTCCGCATTTCTTGACGGTTGTATTTTTACGGTGAAAGATCGTCACTCTTTCGCCCAAGGTACTTTTTTCGTCTGGCTTATCACCTGCGGACCAGTCCGGCATGGGTAAGCCTATCGGCAGCAATGCTACCGCCGGCAACGCTCTCAGGCTCATTTACGCACGCAACGGGCCGCCCCTCCACCCGAAAGTTAACCAGATACCATGGAGGGTCCATGACACACCTAAAATACCACACTATTACCCGCGTATTGTTTTCCCCCATTACCACAGAGTACATAGTGAAATTTTGAAGGTGATCCCAAATTTTCCATGAGAAACACTACCCGCCCTTCCAGAGAATAGGTCCTAGTTTCGTGGGATAAGAAGCGAGTAAAATAGACTTTGGAAAATAATAAGAGTTAGATGCAGCGCAGAATAAAATCAAAGACAATCTTTAATCAATCACCATAAACAATCTAACGGGCCTCCAATATAAAACCGGACCGGCCTCACGGAGTTTCACCCGGTACGCAGTGCTGTCTCTTCCTCCCGCAATTCACCCAGCCTGCCACCCGTCCTTGAACTGTTTCTTACCTTATAGAAAATGCTGGAAATGTTGTCCTCCCGCACACGTGCTATGGGATCACCTTGTTTTAGACAATGGACACGTGTACACTTGTAAGGTTTGAGTTTTAACAATTTTGTTGCTGTATGTGCAGAAGATACTGAAATCCCAACTTGTTGTGGTAATTTCGGTAATGATTTTTGTGGTGAACGTTCCAAATATTCGCCAATTTCGTCTAATTTTTCTTCGGTGAGAGCCGTACGCCTTCGCGTGTGTTTCTTATTTTGTACTGAACCTGTGGTCTCAAATTTAGTCACATGATCGTGGATTGTTGATCTGGAAGGAGGTAATTGTCCAGGGAATTTCCGAATAAATTCCTCGCGAACGCGTCGAGCTGATTCGTATTTATAATATTTACACACATAAATGCGCTGCTCTAATGTCAGCTGACGTCTCATCTTGTCGAACGATAGTAAACTGACTAGTTCAAGGACGAGCGGCTGGCAGAGTGAAATGCGGACGAGGAGAGAGCGCTGCCTGACGGGTGAAACCCCGTGAGGCCGGTCCGGGTTTATATTGGAAGTCCAGTATATAAAGTAACGTATTCACGGCCGGAGTTGCTATGATGATCTTGAAGAAGATTTTCGGGCTGTAGGACGCAGTCTCTGGCGAAACGTCGGGGAACTACAAGCCTCACGACCACGGCCTACAGCCCGAAAATCTTCAAGATCTATATAAACTTTATCCTACGGTATATTGTTTGAATCGCAGGATGATGACATGAAAGTTCAATTAAGGACTGAAGTAGGCATATATCCAAACGATCTTATTATACAATTAAATTCGACAAGGGTAAACTCGGATAAAAAGGAGAGAGAGAGAGCACAGTTATCTAATCGTATTATTACGACTCAAAGCACAACTTCTCAACATCCATTTTAATTAGAGTATAATATTATTATTTGCTTTTGTAATCAAAATGTAATAAATGCTCAAACCAATCTAGTATTGAGGCAAGTACGTTATTAGAAAACAAATTTATCCAATTACATCGCACTTAATAGTGTTATTGTGATATTGTTATTAAAATATAATATATTTTACATAGTACGTTTATTATTTATGTAGCATTAAAATGCTATGATTGCAGTGAAGGACCTGCCTTCGGGCAGAATTACTATGGATGGATGGATATTAGCTTGACCTGTATGTATGTATCTATCTATCTATTTCTCTATCTATCTATTTCTCTATCTATCTATTTCTCTATCTACGTAACTGAATTTTTCAACGCGTTTTTCACCCACTTAAAATAATTGGATCGACTTGAAATTTTGTATACTTGTAAAGGACCCGTGACAATACAATAATTTCATATTCATTTTCTAAAATCCTGGGCAGAATCATCAGAAAATAAAAAAAGTGTCTTTGTATTTATGTAACGGAATCTTTGAACACGATTTTCACCCACGTAGAGACATTGGATCGAATTGAAACTTTGTATACTTGTAATGGACCCGTGATACTACAATAATTTCATATTTATTTCTAAATTCCTGGCCAGAATCATCAGAAAATCAAACAAATTATAACTGGTATAATAGGTTACGGACTTGTCGACTTTTTAGACAATCGTTGTAAGAGCCGAACTAGTGGTATATAATTTCACTAATCCATAGGTCGCTGTTTCGAATCCGGCTGGGGAGGATTTTTTTTTTAGAAGAGTAATACTTTTAGCTCATACTACATTAATATGAAATTTAAAGATATTTATATTTTTATTATTTTTATCTTATTCTGTAAAATATTAAAACTAAAAAATGAAAAAATAAATAAGTTTTAAAAAACTAAAACAGCACGCTTTATTAGAAAACCGAACTCAAAAATGAAAAATAATTTTAATTTCTAACACGCTTGGGATAAATTTAAAGTGGTCAACAAAAAAATCGTCTCCAACACATATAGACTAAAACTAGAATTATCAACAAAAAGAAAATAATTTTACCATCAAAAGCGTGGGGTGCTTTTTATGATTTTTACGTTTTCTTCTTAGAGACTTTACTTTTACCAATATCTGTTTATTATCAAATATGTTAATTGATATAGAGCACCCCACGCTTTTGATGGTAAAATTGTTTTCTTTTTGTTGATAATTCTAGTTTTATAATATAAGTGTTGGAGATGATTTTTTTTGTTGACCGCTTTAAATTTATCCCAAGCGTGTTAGAAATTAAAATTATTTTTCATTTTTGAGTTCGCTTTTCTAATAAAGCGTGTTGTTTTAGTTTTTTAAAACTATTATTTAATAAATATCATTTCATAATAAAATTACAGTATATCCTAAAGTAAAACAAAAGTATATTAGAATTTTTAATCATTGCCCAATCCACATGATTAATATGCTAGTATGTTATATTAACATATATACAAAACACCTTATTCTGTTTTAGTAGTTAATTTTTCCCTACGTAATCTTTATAGTCTATGGCGCAATCAAGCAATTTTTTAATGAAATTCACGTGTATTGCGAATTGCACTTCGTCTAAAAATGCAGTATACCGATAATATAAAAGTATCAATCCCCCATATACTATATACAATTTATTTGGTCACCCATATATATATATGATATGAAAAGAAAAATGAAAGCTTGAGTCGGGATTTGAACCCAAGTCTCTAAACTATGTACGTTTAGTGCTCTAACTAACTGAGCTACTCAAGAATTCCAACACAAACATACATTTTTCTTATATATGTAGTATTCTCAATTCACACAAGAGGTAGTGGGAATTCGTTCCAACACCATCTAGTGGCCAACATAACAGTTAAGCAATTTTTAAAGAGAATATTTACTTTATAGCAGTAACGCTTGTATATTTAGATGTTATAACTATATTTTTGACATTTGGCAATGAAGGCAAATATGATATGAAAAGAAAAATGAATGCTTGAGTCCATCCATAGTAATTCTGCCCGAGGGCAGGTCCTTTCACTGCAATAATACCATTTTCATGCTATGCTTGCAGCTTTACTAGGGAAATGTAGGTGTAGTAGCTTCCCGTTGCTTTCCACACTTGTGAAGGATGATGATGTTTCTCGCGAGAAAATTCCAGTCAGGATAGTATGTTCTGAAATGTAAAAAAAAAAACTTAGGAAATAAAGTAATCTTGTAGCATAAAGTTTCATACTCATTAGTATGGAACATTTCTCCAACATTCACCCGCAACTTTGTGTTACTTTTATTTTGGGTTTTAGTAAACAGAATAATATATTTTATAATATTATATGAAACCACCCTTTTTTTGTTTTAAAATAATGCACTGAATTCAAATACATAAAAATGAGGTTTTTAAATTTTATTTGAAGTTTAGGCACGAATGAGTCCCTTTGCTCATTGATTACTCTACTATTACGTCTAGAATTCTTGTAAAGTATTGCGACATAAACTAATAAGGGAGCATTTCCTGCATGGGTCTTTGAGACCAATGGTGCTATTTTTTTTCCAGCACTAAGTACTTATAGTACAACAGGTATAAAATATACATATAATAAAAAAATCATTAGCTATTCCTGTCCTCTTGTATGGCTCGGAATGTTGGACTCTCACCAAGAGTTTAATAAAAAGACTGGAAGCAGTCGAGATGAAATTCCTACGATATGACTCTCATCATCCCAAATTATCTCAAGAACCTTAAAATAAAAGTATAGGTGAATATTTTAATTATATGGTGTTACATGGATGCGAAGCTTAGTCTCTTACTTAAGAGAGGAGAATAGATTACAATTAGTTGAAAATAAAGAGCTTAGAAAATTGTTTCGACAAAAGTTGGATTAACAGACGGTTGAAAGAGGAAAATTATATCAATCAGCTGCATAATAATTCACGGAAATCAGATGTAATGTGGGCAGTTAAGTTTCGTAAATTGAGGTGGGAACGACACGTGATACGAATGGAGAAAGAAGAGGGGCATGGAAACGTGTGTAGAAAACTCAGAGGGAAAGGATGAGGTTAGAGAATAACGTTAATCATGATTTAAGGGAAGTGAAATAAACAGGGTAATATTGAAAAATAATAACTCAGAATGGAGAAGACTACATAACAATGAACTAACTACATGGTCTTTATAGGAAGCCAGATATAATAACAGTTAAGTCTCGTAGACTGCGATGGGCAGGACATGTTGCACGTATGGGGAATGAAAGACGTGCATGGAAACTTCTTGTAGGAAAGCCAGAAGGAAAACGCCCTGTTGGTAGACCAAGAATGAGGTGGGAGAAACAACATTAACTATGATTTGTGGGAAGTGGATTGTACAGGGAGTGATTGGAAAGTATTAGCTCAGGATAGGGATGTATGGAGAGCTTATGTCCGCGCGGTCATGAACCTGCGGATTAGATAGTGCCAGTGAGTCTGAGTCTGAACAGGAAATACAAAGAGGTTATGAGTGTCCGAACATGGAATTTAGAGTTTAATTGAACAGGAAAATACGTTTAAAGTTTTTTTTTTTTTTTTACATTTTAAACCCTAGAAAGAGCTATTTAATTATTTCTCACTTGATAATCACTTATAAGGCAATATTGTATATACTGATTCGTATTATATGAGTAAAAATCATTTATATTTATTGTAACAGCCACTATTTTAATATGGCACTTAGACGTAATGAGAATATCAACTTTTATAATATTCATGATGTGTTCCGTTGAGGTATTATTCAAAATTAATATATAATTATGGAATATTCACCTGAAAGGTCCGTCTCCTCAACTTAATAAAAAATAACATTTTCGAGACTTCATTCACGCAGAAGGGAAATCAAGTTATGCAAAACACGTTATCCATGAAGGACATCGCATGTTAAATATTGCAAACACCCTAACAGTAATGCACAGAGAAAATAATCCAGCGAAGATAAACGTACTCGAAGAGATGGAAATCATGAAAGCAGCTCACAACAACGACAGCCTGATAAACGAAAACGAACCCAATACATGCAACCCCCTCTACCAGATCTTCAGTGAAACACCAGTTTTGAATCCTGCTGATGATGGGACAGTCCCGAAAGCGCTACAGTTAAATGATTAATTAAGTTGAGGAGACGGACCTTTCAGATGAATATTCCATAATTATATATTAGTAATGAGAATAGTGTCATGATCGTTCTGCATAAGTCAGTTAAGCGCCGCAAGACGGCGTTTACACTTTCGATGAGTATTAGTGTGGGATATTTTATTATGTATCAATCCGCCAAGCGTCAAGATAATGCGTATACACTGTTGATGTGAAATATTGTATCATAACATCAGTAGTGTTTGTATACACAATACACTTATTATTGATACGTGTTTATATATTATGTGTGGCAAGTCGTCCACACAGCCTCCTGTGTAAATCTAAATAAATCCCTATCGGCAATAATAATCAGATAAAATTATAATATCATTTAATGAAGCAGTTACTGGACTTAGGTCATATTTATATTCAAATTGATCAGGCAAGCGAGTAGAACCTGATTATGTAGGAGCAAAGGCCATATAAAATGATCCAAAGAAGTCAGCATCAATGTAATCAAATTATTAGTTATTAAAGAGGGTACTGACAACTCAGGTAATGTAACCCTTTCTTTTGTTAAGACGGAAATGGCTGACACATGATAATAACTTACTAATGACAAAATCCTTTGCTCGACAGATTGAGTAGAAATATCTTCTAAGCCTCCAGTTAACTGATTTATCGTGATAACCATAACCCATTAGCTAAATGTACAAGCGGGGGTTTTACCCTGACACAAACAACGCTAGCAAAAAAAGTGTGGGAATATGGCAATTTTTCTAGCGTCTGAAGCCTAGGAAAAAACCCAAGCCTAAGAAAAAAAAACCCAAGCCTAGCTAATGTTTGTAACCCGACTGTACGTGAAGCCAGCACGGGAAAAAAAGGTCCAACCTCTGAAGGCGTAAATGGCCAATAATAAATTTGTAACACCCCCGGGATCAAAATAGGAGGGCGCATTAACCAATTATATGTTTCGTTATACGTGCTTAAGCACTGACCTTAGGTCCACTAGATCGAGGTAGTGGGAGTAACTAATTTACTAAATAGGCGAGAGAGGCTTCTCCTCGTCACTTTTTTCGTATAAAATTACATCAAGTCACTTCTCGTGGACGATCAAACAAAGTCACTTCTCAAAAACACTTCGTTCTGAAAGTTAAATAAAGTCACTTCATATTTACAATTGCTTGCAGTTTATAAAAGATAAGAATAAACTACTTTTACCAGACATTCTTTACACATTAATTCTGCCCGACGAAGTCCTCGTGGAATCCCTAGATAAGAACCTCAACTCTACCGATTACCAACCTGAGCAACCTAAGTTCTCACACATGGAGAACTCCTTCAGTATTCCTAGTGTCACTAAATCCAATCTTTACCTCTTTACCCCAACAATAACCCTCCTCCATATGTTGTTTTGTATTACTTCATAGCTATTACATTATGAAATGTGCGTGTTAAATTAGTGTTTTCTAAATAATTTAAATTTATTCATAAAATTACAGTACACGCGAACAGAAATCACAAAAGAAAGAACGGACATGCTGTGACAATTTTGTGATTTTTTTTATTTCTTAGAGTAAAAAATATCGATAGACTAAATTTTTATTTTGAACTATAATACTTCTTTTAAAAGGCGAATACATTAGTAATAATATGATCATGTAACTGTAAACAATAATATTGAAATAAGTGGAACAAGAGTAAATAGTGCAATTAATTTATCTCATACTATTAATATGAATTATTCACATTTGGGAATTTATATATGTATATAAATTATGTCCACCGCTGTGGTCTAGAGGTAGCGTGCTGCCTTGTCACGCAGCGGGCCCGGGTTCGATCCCCGGTCGGGGCAGTTTTTCTGGGTGGGGTTTTTATCGGGGTTTTTCCTCACCTGTAAGACACATGCCAGGAAAACTTTAAGGCCCAAACGGTCCCCGAAATCATATGGCCATCACCCTTATCATTGTCGTCCTTACCATTATCATTATCATCATCCTTCACAGGTGTGGAAAGCAACGGGAAGCTACCACACCTACACAATTGCCTAGTAAAGCTACAAGCATAGCATGGAAATGCTATGATTGCAGTGAAGGACCTGCCTTCGGGCAGAATTACTAAGGATGGATATATAAATTATCATACAACAAATTTAGAAAAAAATACACTTTTTCATTTCATTAAAAGTAGAACGAATTTTATTAACTGATGAACATTGGATCTCCTAACTCCGTCCCTATTACAATGACATCTGAATTGACAAGTGCCTGATTTTTTAAATCTTTGTTTATAAAATAGGAGTATATGGGCTTGATGTACGAAACATATATGATTAACGTGATAAACAAAACTCTAACATACTTGCAGTGAGAGAGAAAATGCCTTTCTATTTTCACGGCAGTTCTTATTATTATTACATCTAAATTTTCTGAGCTCTGGTTGTCATTATAACATTAAAAACATCACACTGAGTTCCTAACATTCACTATTTATTGTAGCGCAAACCAACAACTCTGTTATGCATCAACAATATAATAACGGAAACATTTGGCGCTAAACTGCATGATGCAACATTTAGATTAGTATTTATGAAGAACTGAATTTAAAATTTTACACAAATGATTAATTTCATGTTTCTTACAATATCACTTTCCAAAATTTCGAAGTAATAAAAATATTTGTATCTGTAATTTTGGATATATATATATATATATATATATATATATATATATGATTGTGTGTGTGCGTACGTACGTGCCTGTGTGCGTGCGTGTACAATATTTGTGTTATATTTAAGGAGCTCTTCAGTTGGTAATGTTACTAGCGTCGCAGTTCAAATCTGTGTATAAAAAGCCGAAAAAGTTTGCTGAGAGGTAGCTTCTTTTTGACTTAAGATTTTTTACATGTCTTAAACCTACTGGATTAGACCCTAGGTTTTAGTTCCCTTGTGAAGGAACCCACACTTAGGATAATTACGTCCTGAAAAATCAATCGAACCTGATGGGGTCCTCATCTAGAGGATATGTGGATGGCGACCACAAGGTGCCCAAGCTGAGCAAAACATTTCTTCCACTTACTTGTGTTTTGCTCTCTTTTAACTTTACTATTTAACCTCTCTTGGTTAACTCTTGTTTTTTCGACCCCGATGCTATTAGGGCATCCGAGGGCTAGGGGGTCTTTCCTTTCTTCCATTTCTTCTTTCCTTTATTTGTTTTTTTCTCCAGAAAAGCCTGACCAGAGGCTATAAGATGGAAGCCCCATCACTGGTCTTGCCTTCCTTTAGCCAGCAACCAATTGAAGGGACTATTATTATGCTTTGAAGTCTTATATGAGAATTTCCTGGAAGGATCAAACTTATGATGAACACTGGACGGAAAATTTTCTATAGGATCGTAACAGGCCTTGGCCTAATACTTGGAGGAAGAAGAAGAAGAAGAAGAAAATCAATCGGCCCCAGCCGGATTTGAACGCGCGAATCTTGGAACCAGATGCGAGCGTGTCCACCATTAACGAATTACTGAATTAGATATCTCTATAATTATAGTATATAAAATAAATAATTTCCTCAATGTAACACACAAAATCCGGAGACTTAGTTGAAACAATGTAACTAATCTTATCCACTATAAGAATATTTCTTTTAGATTTAAATTATCGACAAAAATATTGTCACGTTTGAACAAGTCGAAATCTGGTGAACTTGAAGATCAGGCTCAGATCATTTATCATCTAATGATTTGAACTGTCACAAGTTGGGAAAGATATATTTAAGATACTCATCAATCGTGATCGCTGATTTTGCATGTTCAGTCACCACATGTAATCCTACACAAGACAACCATCAAATTCGCTAGCTCTTATTCTTCATATTTACAAAGTCTAGTTTATTATCATATCAAAAACAAAATTAGGTTCAAATGTAAAACGAAAGATATATACACACATTATATAACACAGTTCCACATAGAGGCGGATTTGTTACATAATTTATTAATTAAATAAAAATAAAACGTAGTTTTATTTGATTTTCATATTTATTATATAATTCAGTGACAGCTGTTTCGGTACACTGTACCTTCTTCAGACATGTTAACAAATTATGAATTGTGTTCCAACTGATCTAAGCAACAATACAACGATATTTATTTAAATTTTTGAATTTAACAAAGGGGATTCATTCAAATCAAGATGAGAATTTAATAGTTTTTTATACTTTTAAATTTATTAATTTCTACAGCCTCCAAAAGATCTAACTTCTTACCCTTATCACAAATATGTAAAATTTCAAAATTTGAATCGAAAAAATGATTAAATTGAAATAGGTGGTTAGCATATTTTGAATTTTCTAAATTTCTGTTATATGCTCTCATGTGTTCCTTTATCCGAGAGATAAAAGGTCTACCAGTTTGTCCTATATAGACATTGTCAAATGTGCCACACTTCAATTTATATACACCTGATAATTTTTCTCTACAAAATATAATAAAAAACAATAAAACCAACACAAAAAAATAAAAATTATCAGGTGTATATAAATTGAAGTGTGGCACATGTGACAATGTCTATATAGGACAAACTGGTAGACCTTTTATCTCTCGGATAAAGGAACACATGAGAGCATATAACAGAAATTTAGAAAATTCAAAATATGCTAACCACCTATTCCAATTTAATTATCGTTTCGATCCAAATTTTGAAATTTTACATATTTGTGATAACGGTAAGAAGTTAGATCTTTTGGAGGCTGTAGAAAATAATAACTTTAAAAGTAGTAAAAAACTGTTAAATTCTCAACTTAATTTGAATGAATCCCCTTTGTTAAATTAAAAAATTTAAATAAATATTCTTGTATTGTTGCTTAGATCAGTTGGAACACAATTCATAACTTGTTAACATGTCTGAAGAAGGTACAGTGTACCGAAACAGCTGTCACTGAATTATATAATAAATATGAAAATCAAATAAAACTACGTTTTATTTTTATTTAATTAATAAATATGGATTTTCGTCAATTAAACAACAACTCAATTGATTATATAAAATTTAGATTTCTGTATCTTAAACGAATTCATATGGTGGGATTTTGTTTCATTTTCTTATACACATGTCTGATAATCTTATAAAAAATATTTAACATACATATTGCTATGAATAATCCTAGGATATTTATTTTTTACAAAACCATTTTTTTTCTAAAACACATTTGTTCGTATATATGCTTGTAGCTAAAGTTAAATTCTTTCAATATACACTGTTAATGCATAGCCACTGCCTACTCTAGATATGTATAGAGAGTGCTAATACGCATTTTATACATTTTAATTCAAAACTGTGGACAATTCTTTATAATAAAACTTACTTACTCACTCACTGGCACTATCGAACCCGTAGGTTCATGGCCGCGCGGACATAAGCTCTCCATACATCCCTATCCTGAGCTAAAGCTTTCCAATCATTCCCTGTATAATCTACTTCCCTCAAATCATAGTTAATGTTGTTCTCCCACCTCATTCTTGGTCTACCAACTGGGCGTTTTCCCTCTGGCTTTCCTACAAGAAGCTTCCATGCACGTCTTTCATTCCCCATACGCGCAACATGTCCTGCCCATCGCAGTCTACGAGACTTAACTGTTCTTATTATATCTGGCTTCCTATAAAGAGCATGTAGTTCATTGTTATGTAGTCTTCTCCATTCACCTGTCTGTTCATCTCTCTTTGGTCAAAAAACTTTCCTAAGAACTTTATTCTCAAATACTCGTAATCTCCTTTCCTCCCTTAAAGTAAGAGTCCATGTTTCGCACCCATATAATATAACTGGTAGAATAATAGTTTTATATATTTTCAGCTTAACGTTTTTTGAAAGGAGTTGGGACATCAAAAGTCTCTGCAATGCATAATAGCATACATTTCCAGAATTGAGCCTATGTTTAATTTCTTTGTGCATCTCATGCGGTAACCTTGGAAAAACCTATATTTTAGTGAAAGTGTATTTTACCGCAATATCGCAACGCCGGATACATTTTAAATCACGCACCCAAATTAGTGAAAGTGTAATGTGCGACTCCTACTATATCTAGGTGCCAATGGCGGATAATGTAACATATTTCGAATATAGAGTGAGGAATGTGCTCTTCAAAATTATCACGTGATGGTTGTATAGGGTTTCCAGTATAAAACCGGACACTCTGCGGCTGGCAGAGTGAAATGCGGACGAGGAGAGAGCGCTGCCTGACGGGTGAAACCCCGTGAGGCGTGTCCGGTTTTATATTGGAAGCCCTGTAGAATTGCATTACTGGAATTGTCAGATCTCATATTCTCAGATAATTATTAGTCTCAAATCGACAACGAGAAATTAGTCGGTTTGGACTTTAATGTCCGCGCTCTGGACTTATGACATAAGTGTAGTCCAATAAATATTTAAAAGTATTATCTCCTAATTTCTTGTTCTTCTTCTTCGGCTATCCCCCACTTATAGGTTTGCTGTCTTCAGTTTCCATTTATCTCAATCATTCCAATCTCCCTCTTCCAAATTCCTATCATCCAGTATGGTTCTGACGTAGGTTTTCCATTTCCCTCTTGATCTGCCACGTTTATTTCTTCCAGGGGTTGACCATTGGTATATATGCTTTGGCCATATTTCATTTTCCATCCTTTGTACATGGTCATACTATTTAAGCGTTTGATTTTCAATCCTCTTAACAACAGATGTGGTGACATTCATTTCTCTCCAAAGGAATTCATTTCTTATTTTATCCTGTCTTGTTTTTGGAGGCTTCTTCTAAAATAATCAAATTCAACTGTTCTAATTTTATTCCTTTGTAATTCCGTGAAAGACCAAGTTTCACTTCCATATGACAAAATATTCCTGTATTATACTCATAAATTTTCATTTTAGTGTAATATTTTTGTTCCAAATTATTCCATGTAATGTATTAGTTGCATTTTTGCCATTGCAATTTTAGTCTGTACCTCTCTCACAGGTACCTAAACTTGTAATTATTGACCCAAGATATTTAAAAAATTCACATTTGTTTTATTTTCCCTGTTTCAAGTATGAGGTCATCCACGTCCTTTCCCAAACACATATATTCTGTTTTCTGTAAATTTATATTCAGTCCCCATTTTTTATATTCTTCCATTAGTTTATTTATAATATATTTCATATCATCTTCATCCCCTGAAAAAATTATTTCATCATCTGCAAACAACAATGAATGCAGTACTTTTCCACCTATAGGAATACCCATTTCAGAACATTTATTATACCATAAGTTAAAGAGCCTGGTCTAAATAAATGTTAAAAATAATTGGTGACAAACTGCATCCCTGCTTAAGGCCTTTATTCACTGTGAATTCCTCTGTTAAATTATTCTGTATTTTTACTTTGGCTTTTGTCTTTTTTTTAGCTTTTGTAAAAAAATACAAAAGCTAAAAAAAAATTGTCTCCTAATTTAATTTTCCAATTAGGTACTGGATTAGGCAGATTGATTATCATCCGCGACATCCACGGGAGTCATACATTCAATTAAGAATGCTGCAAATTTGGCCACACATTTCCGACCCGGTCTGACATCTATGTATCAGTCTTCAAGTTCATCATTGAATAAATTCAAGAGTTTGTTATAGAAATCATTCTCCAATGGATCCTCTCCCATATGGTGTGCTGAAAATGAGGCTGCAGATAGCTTAGCAAAGAAAGGCTTACAAATCAAACCATAAAACAACATTAACTACACATAAACTACACATAAACTACACATAAACTATAGTCGTCCTATGTCAAATAATGTATAAAATCCATGACACAGTTATAAGATCCATATTGAAAATTCAGCATGGGAAGAAACCATAAAATATGTCCCAGACTGGCCAAGAAAATAGCAGTAGCAAAATTCCTAATGGCTACTGACCTTGATTGCCTGGCGAAACACCTTCACCGCATTGACATCCCCACTGCACCATATGCAATCTCGGACTCATTATGCACTTTCAATATCTGTCTCTCTGCCCTGCTATCAGAAGTGAATGCTTAGTCAACAAGTGTTTGAAAAACAAGAGAAAAGATGAGTGGATAAATACTCCCAACTTTGTGCTACATCTGTTCTTTTGTTCTGTTTTCTTTTTCTTATTTTGCCATTGCAAGGTCACTGACATTTATATCAACGTCTCTGCTTTAAATAAACGAAAAAAAAATCTTTGTTCATCAGCCTTAGTTATAGCCCGTAAATTCTCACTTATCACTTGAGTTAAAATACCCATACAGTCCCAATTAATTCCATTGATTAATTCCCCTAAAATTTATCATACCAAATGAAAATTAAAATCTCCTACCTGCTTTCCTAAGTGATATATGAACTATTAGAAAGATTATCAAGTGCTTACATCACAAAGTATTGGAGGGTATATAACAAAGAATTGATATTTTTAATTAATAGTCTTACACCACACAGAAGCGTTATATATATATATATATATATATATGTTAACATTCAAAATTAGTTGTTTTGCCGATATAAAACTGTACATTTTAAGTTTAATTATTAAAGTTACAAGTCCCATTTATTCTATTAAAGTGATTGAAATATTATATATATATATATCTTTTTGAAGAGAAAAGCCATAAAACTGTTATCTGAAGGCTAATAAATAATAGTTTTAAAAACTAAAACAGCACGCTTTATATCAATTAATATATTTAATATATTTTATAATAAACAGATATTGGTAAAAGTAAAGTCTCTAAGAAGAACATGTAAAAATCATAAAAAGCACCCCACGCTTTTAATGGTAAAATTATTTTCTTTTTGTTGATAAGTCTAGTTTTATTCTATATGTGTTGGAGATGATTTTTCTGTTGACCACTTTAATTTTATCCCAAGCGTGTTGGAAATTAAAATTATTTTTCATTTTTGAGTTCGGTTTTCTAATAAAGCGTGCTGTTTTAGTTTTTTAAAAATATTATTTATTTTTTATATTTTAGTTTTAATATTTTACAGAATAAGATAAGAATGTAAATATCTTTAAATTCCATACTATTGTAGTATGAGCTAAACGTATTACTCCTCTAAAAAAAACCCTCCCCAGCCGGATTCCAACCAGCGACCTATAGATTACTGAAATTATATACCACTAGTTCACCGCTCTACCAATTGAGCTCTTACAACGATTGACTAAAAAGTCGACAAGTCCGTAACCTATTATACGAGTTTTATTTTTATTTTTTTTATTTTCCGATGATTCTGGCCAGGATTTAAAAAATAAATATGAAATTATTATATCGTCACGGGTCCTTTACAAGTATACAAAGTTTCAAGTCGATCCAATGTCTCTAAGTGGGTGAAAATCGTGTTCAAAGATTCCGTTACATAAATACAAAGACACTTTATATGTTTTTGAAGAGAAATGCCATAAAACTGTTATCTGAAGGATAAAAACATTAAAATATTATTTTATTGCGTTACATTTGTTACGACAGTTAGTAAGGAATTTACCCGTTTACTACATATTCCATATCCCCCCTCAATTATTAGGAATGTTGAAATGTTTCAAGAATAATATATAGATAGAAAGACATAGGGAAGCTGAAGAAGGAAATGTTTTTGTGGAAGATTTTAAAGATCAGCCGTATTTTGCCTCCCCCTAGAATGCTGACGTGATGGACATTAATGTCCATTTTCGTTTACGTCAGTAAATTTTGACCTCCAGTGATGGTAATTCATCTTGATTAATTTTGACTACGATTGACATGTTACAAGGAATAAAGCAATCTACATAATTATAAAGTATAATATTGTCTATCTAACACGAATATTAATGTCGTGTTATTTACATAACCATTCTCTAAATTTACAAATATCTCAAATGTAGAAATATAAATAACGGGTTACACTTTACCCAGTTATTTTAAAACTTCATATTTATTATATGAGACTTTCCTCATTAGAGGATTGCTTCAAGGACAAAGTGATACAGACAATTAATTTTTGTAATTGATGAAATATATTTTGTAAATATATCTTAAAAAATTCAACTTGTAGGCCTAATTGAAGTATACATACTATAAAGTAATTTTGTAAATATGGTTTCTTAACATTGAAATTCATCCTCTAATGGCAGCGATGGCAATTCTAGAAAGATACACCCTGTCCAAATCTAAGGAATTCCAAAATTTGGCTAAGAATCCTGGTATAGTACCTCTTGCCCCGATCATCAATCCTGTGACAGTTATACTATCTAATTGGTATTTATCATAAGTAATGCCACGAGTGATTTCCAAATTATCGATAAATTCACGACTCACGAAGTGAGGAGTGAATTTATCTAGAGAATTTGGAAATCAAGAGTGGCATTTGTTAGGACTATTTAACGAATACAATTAAGCTGTTTACTCACAAATCATTATTTAACTATAGTTATTTTAAAATATTTATACATTTAATGTAAACGGCGATGTTTGAAAACAAATGAGAAACGATAGGTACGCTTCTACTGCTTCATTTGTTTATCACTGCAACCAGATCATACTATTTATTGCCAAAGGAACGCAATATTGTAAGGAGGAGCTTTCTTTAATATGGTAATCATAACACTGATAAATATTTGGTGAAACACGATTCTGATTGGTTGTAAAACAGAAATCATTGAAACGTGATTGGTCATTGACTCCCATTTGGGGCATGAGTTAAATAGTCTTTGTAATAGTCAATTGTTGGCTCATATATGGCTTTCTTTTCAGAGTCAACTTCCTCAGGTTGGCCACTATGAGTCTCAAAACAAATTGTGGGATCTAATATCATACCAATTTTAGAGGATGGTCTAAATGCAATAATATATATTCGTCTGTTACTCCTAATAGTGGCCACACCATGTATTTCCTCATAAACTGTGTATCCAAAAATAATTAAAAGTCAGTAATTAACATGGACAATAATTAAAAAACACACTAGATGTTTTAATTGCCTTTTACTACAAATATTTCTGGGAAAATTACCTTCGTTGACGAACAAGTTAAATAGTAAAAATAAGGAAAATTAAATTGGTAGCTTAATATTCTTCTTCTTCTTCCTTCCAAGTATTAGGCCAAGGCCTGTTACGATCCTATAGAAAATTTTCCCTCCAGCGTTTCATAGGACGGCCCAGTGATCTTCGTCCTCTTGGTATATAATTATAAACAGCTTTGGGGATCCGATTTGAACTCATTCTTTCAAGATGGTGTTTCCAATGTAGTTGGTACTGTTTAATATAGGCCTATTCCAAAATTGGCGTAGTCTTCAATTCTTTTAAGATACCGGTGTTCCTTTTCCGATCCCATCTGGTGTAACCCGCTGTTCTGCGCATGAATCTCATTTCACAAGCCGTTATTCTGCTTTCATGTTTTTTTTTACTGTCCATGCTTCACTACCATAGGTCAACACTGGTCTAGCCAAAGTAAGCTCCATAATCTTATTTAATTTGATTTTTAAATAAAAATATTAGTATAATTTTTTTTTTCTATCCCAAGAAAGATTTTTTTGACATTTAACCATTTTTTTTTCAACTAAGTTGTATGTTTTTTTTCTCAGAACATATAGTTTATCAAAGAAATATTTAAAAGACGAAACCTGAAGTAAACAATCACCTTAAAATCCAACTTACATAAATCATTTTCAAAAATAGTAATAAAAAATGACTGACAACTCTGGATGGTAATAAGCCTAAGGAACAAGCAGGATTTCGTACCGTTAATGCACAAACTAGGATTCGAAACAAAATTCAACTGAAATCTAGACAAACTGTACTCATTGAGTACAGTGAAGTTAAGACTAAAATAGAAGAACAAAACCTTCTGCCTAGTCACTGGAATTAGGGCGGCCCGATTTCTCCAAAACCCATTGTAAATTCACTGGAATAAGTCTTCAGAACGCTGAAATCGAATAACTAGTAAGGAATAAAGAGGAGAAATGCTAACATAGCTAAGACTCGCCACATCGCTCAATGAATTAACCTCAACAGATGTTTCTGAAACTTAACGAGCTCAGAAATTCCTTCGGCCTCGTAATTAATTATATTACAACCAAAATAATCTCACGCAGCGTGTTTCAATAGTGGTAACAGGAATACAGTATGTATATATCTGCGGATTTTTACAGCTGCTGCCGTCTTCTCGTGCCAAACCTCCAAAGCCTACGGTCTTGAGCATCTTCGACGCTTAGCCCTCTTGCTTGCATTACTCTCTTCATGTTTTCCTTCCATGTTAACCTTGGTCTCCCTCTTTTCTTCTTTCTGTTCGGATGCCATTCATATAGTTGCTTCGGCCATTGCTCATCTTCCATTCTTAAAACGTGTCCTAACCACTTTAATTCTTTCTCCTCAATTCTTTCAATTATGCTTTCTTCTGCTTCCATTATGTTTCTAATTTCCTTATTTGTGACGTGTTCTAATTTTGACTTTCTGGCACTTCTGCGTAAATAATCCATTTATAGAGCTATTAGTCTATTCCTGTAGTACTTATTGATTGTCCATACCTCACTTCCATACATTGCAACAGATTATATATATATATATATATATATATATGGTATGATAAGAAAAATAAATGCCTGGACGGGATTCGAACCCGGATCTCTGAGTCTGTACCTCAGTGTGATATCCATTACACCACCAGGCGAATCCAACTCAAACATTTATTTTTCTTATATATGTATTATATTCTCCATTATTACTAGATGTCGCGAGAACTCGGTCTTCACTGTCATCTAGTAGCTGACTATAACAAGTAAGCAAATTAAAGAGAACATTTTTACTTTATAGCAGTGACGCTTTATCGATGTTATAATTAAATGTTTAACATTGAGCAATGCAAGCTTAATATGGTATGATAAGAAAATCGCCTGGTGGTTTAATGGATATCACACTGAGGTACAGACTCAGAGATCCGGGTTCGAATCCCGTCCAGGCATTTATTTTTCTTATCATACCATATTAAGCTTGCATTGCATGTTAAACATTTAATTATAACATATATATATATATATATATATATATATCGGTAGCAGACAGTGTCATACAGCCATAGAATTCGATGGGAAAGTAGTCCAAACGTGGAAGGCTTTCTAGTCAGAAATTTCATTGAACTCGATAAATCCCTAACCGGAAATTAGTACTTAGGCAACCACACCTTCATCTTACCAGTATTAATTGAACGGCGTTTTGCATCAACCGGCTATTCGCCATTATATAAATCTCGAGAAAAATACGTTTAAAGTTTGTCAATCTTCACTATTTATTGTAGCGCCAAACTAATAGTACTGGATATTGCAAGTTATTTTCCTTGTTTGACAGTTATGCATTAACAATCTAAGAGCGGGAACATTTGGCGCTTTGTTTTGATTAAAAGACATATTAGCATTAAGTAAATCTGATTTCAAGCCGTTTCTTGCAAAACATAGAATCTCTAATAGGACAGATGGCGTTTATATTTTTCTTTAATACCAAGGCTATATTTGAAGATTTGACGATAAAAGCGTGCGTAAAATTACTCCATGAGCCAGTGCAATAGACGGTATTAAAATATTATCTTTTTAAAAAATGGCGCGAAACCGGTTCATGCATAACATCGTCCAGTTTACGTCTGCCAAACATCGACTTTTACTGATACTCAGCATACATTTACTGAAACAAACTGAAGATATTCTTGCCACAAAGCTGACGCACAGGGTATATAAATTAGGCTAACAAAAATCAGAACTTCAGAAATCGTCGCGCACCCAGTTTCACTAGTAGGGCTTGGACTCGCCATGTAGCACGACCAAGAAACAAAGTTCTGAGAAAACTACAATTTGGCACTCTTAAACGGCCAATAGCTAATCCCATAGAGAAACTTCGAATAGAGGGGAAACTGAGTACAGTGACATCTAAAAAATTTCGGTCGTTTACGATGAACTACAATGAACAAACTACAGTGGTAGCGCTGTTTCGTAGTAACAGAATATGTAACTAAATAAAACAAATGCAAGGCACACGGCGTCGTGCACGGCGTGTTCACTAGGGATTATGGGAAATTAGCCATTTTGTAAATTTAAATTTTTAACTGCTAAACTTTCGTTCTATGTAGACGGTACTGTAAAAATTATATATTATCGAAAGTTAAAATCATTACTTAGATTTCATTTTACTCTAATTTGTAAGTAAATTCAAGCTAGTTTACGTTTTAATGTGAATCTATTTTCAAAGATAAACCTACTAGATAAACCTACTAGAAGATTTGTTAGGTTAGGAAGAATGATGCTAGTGTATAGCCATTTCTAATAAACATTTTAAAAATGTGACTTTATAATGGATTTCAGATGTACGACATGTTAAGGTTCTTTAATAAGTATTGTATAAAATACGTATGTGAGAATAAGGGGGTAGATCAATTGTACATTTTTATTAAAAGAGCTCATAATGCACTTTTTTGATCTTAATAAACGAAAATAAATTAACATGTTTTATTTATTTTCATTCTTCCCTTCTGTTAAAATTAAAGAAAATATTTAGGTCTGAGAGGCTGGGTATAAATAATTTCATAATTTAAGATTAATTAATACGTTATGTATTCCTATAAAATTTAAATTTCATGATTATTCACCAGATGGCGTCATATAATTATAATTCATAATTTTACCACCAGGCGGTGCTGAATTTCATATTACTACCAGAAAAAAGTCGAAAAAAATTTAGGTGTCGTTAGTTGTTCTACACTAGCGCCGCTTATGGCATGTACGCGAAACTTGTCCACTTTCTTCTCTGGTACTCTGTAAGCCAATCCAATGAAGATATAGGTGGACACATTCAAACAATAGTTGCAGTAGGAGTCCTCCACGGACCTAGCATAATCAGTAAACGAAGTACTCGTACAACAATATGGAGTGTGCATAAAAAGGAGAGCAAACTGTATTATTTTAAAACGCATACATCCGCTCATGTGGAATGGCTCATGACACGAGTAAAGTTTGAGCTTTCCTCTCGCGCAGGAGGTCGTAGCCTGACACAGGAAACAAGGTCTTATTCATCCATATATACCTGTGTAGTTACAGTTTTCAGACACTTTTGAAATCCAGAATGGGTTGAAGCAAGGAGATGCACTATCTCCTCTACTATTTAATTTTGTACTAGAGCATGCCATTAACTTTTTAGAGAATGAGGAAGGCTTACAAGTCAATGGTATTAATAAGCTGTTAGTTTGTGCTGATGATGTAGTACTACTGGCCGATAGCGAGGAGATACTAAAGGCCAATACGCATACACTATTGAGTAACACTAAGAAATTGGGACTGGAAGTAAATATCAGTAAAACTAAATATATGGTCACACGTAGAAATTCATTATATAATGGAAATGGACAGCTAATGACAAATGAGGGAAATTTTGAGGAAGTGGCTGAATTCAAATACCTAGGAACGATGATCACAAATAGGAATGAGATGCACAAAGAAATTAAACATAGGCTCAATTCTGGAAATGCGTGCTATTATGCATTGCAGAGACTTTTGATGTCCCAACTCCTTTCAAAAAACCTTAAGCTGAAAATATATAAAACTATTATTCTACCAGTTATATTATATGGGTGCGAAACATGGACTCTTACATTAAGGGAGGAAAGGAGATTACGAGTATTTGAGAATAAAGTTCTTAGGAAAATTTTTGGACCAAAGAGAGATGAACAGACAGGTGAATGGAGAAGACTACATAACAATGAACTACATGGTCTTCATAGAAAGCCAGATATAATAAGAATAGTCCAGTCTCGTAGACTGCGATGGGCAGGACATGTTGCGCGTATGGGGAATGAAAGACGTGCATGGAAACTTCTTGTAGGAAAGCCAGAAGGAAAACGCCCAGTTGGTAGACCAAGAATGAGGTGGGAGAACAACATTAACTATGATTTGAGGGAAGTAGATTGTACAGGGAATGATTGGAAAGCATTAGCTCAGGATAGGGATGTATGGAGAGCTTATGTCTGCGCGGTCATGAACCTACCGGTTCGATAGTGCCAGTGAGTAAGTAAGTATTGGAATGAAATTAATGAATTAACATTTTGTGTTTATTAATTTATTATAAATGTAACTCACGATAATTAATATACTAATATCTACATTGAAAATTATGTATATTTAATTTTTAATCAACTCTAGTTACTTGTACCTTGAATCCAAAATATTAAAATCAGTGGAGTAGCCTCATCAAAACACAGAAGATAAAAAATCCATTTTGATGAAAGAAAATCCTCACAACTGAATATAAAAGAGTTCATCTACATATACATTTTCGTAAGAATGTTTCTAATTGTATGATTTTTTAAATAATGTGTATTTTCTAAATTCAAAATAAAATTAATAAGATTTGATAGATTGAAGTATTAGCCAACACGCACACACTACTGAGTGACACTAAGAAATTGGGACTGGAAGTAAATATTAATAGAACTAAATATATGGTCACACATAGAAATACATTATGTAATGGAAATGGACAGCTAATGACATATGAGGGAATTTTCAAGGAAGTGGCTGAATTCAAATATCTAGGAACAATAATCACATACAAGAATGAGATACGCAAAGAAATTAAACATGGGCTCAATTCAGGAATTGCGTGATTTTATGCATTGCAGAGACTCTTGACGTCCCAACTCCTTTCAAAAAACATTAAACAGAAAATATATAAAACTATTATTCTACCAGTTATATTATATGTATGCGAAACATCGATTCTTACTTTAAGGGAGGAAAGGAAATTACGAGTATTTGAGAATAAAGTACTTAGGAAAAATGCTTGGACCAAAGAGAAATGAACAGACAGGTGAATGGAGAATACTACATAAACAATGAACTACATGGTATTTATAAGAAGCCAGATATAACGAGAACTGTTAAGTCTCGTAGACTACGATGGGCAGGACATGTGGCACGAATGAGGAATGGAAGACGTGCATGGAAGCTTCTTGTAGGAAAACCAGAGGGAAAACGCCCAGTTGTTAGACCAAGAATGAGGTGGAAGAATAACATTAACTATGATTTGAGGGAAGTAGATTATAAAGGGGATGATTTTGAAACATAGGCTCAGGATAGGGATGTATGGAGAGCTTATGTCCGTGCGTCCATGAACCTACGGGTTCGATAGTGCCAGTTAGTTAGAAGTATTAACTTAGATACAGTAACTCCTAGATAATACTACTTTATTATTAATAGTGATTTTCTCATTTCTGGTATGTTCTATCCATCCATAGTAATTCTGCCCGAGGGCAGGTATTTGACTGCAATCATAGCATTTTCATGCTATGCTTTGCAGCTTTACTAGGAATTATACGTGTGGTAGCTTCTTGTTTCTTTCTACACCGATGAAGGATGATGATGATGATGGCCGGATGATTTTCGGGAGCCGTTGGGCTCTAAGCTTCCTGACATTTGTCTTATAGGTGAGGAAAAACCCCGAAAAAACCCCACCCAGAAGCCTTTTCCGACCAGGAATCGAACTCGGCCCGCTGCGTGACAAGGCAGCACTATATATATATATATATATATATATATATATATATATATATATTTTTTTTTTGACATTTGGCAATGAAGGGAAATATGATATGAAAAGAAAAATGAATGCTTGTGTCGGGATTTGAACTCTAGTCTCTAATGTCTGTACCTTTAGCGCTCTAACCAACTGAGCTACCCAAGAATTCCAACACAAACATACAATTTTCTTACACATGTAGTATTCTCAATTCACACAAGAGGTCTTGGAATTCTTGGGTAGCTCAGTTGGTTAGAGCGCTAAATGTACAGACTTCAGAGACTCGAGTTCAAATCCCGACTCAAGCATTCATTTTTCTTTTCATATATATATACACACACACACACACACTCGCTTAGGTTCGATCCCCGGTCGGGACCAGTTTCCTGGGTGAGGTTTTTCAGGGTTTTTCTTTACTTGTAAAACAAATATCGGGAAGTCTAAGGCCCAAGTAGTTCCCGAACGCTATATGGCCATCACAATCATCCATATCATATTTGCTTTGTTTACCGTAGTTGGGCTACACTCTATAAGCCGGAAAGTCGAGTGTTCGAGTCGCGATAGGGTCGAGATTTTTAAACGGACCCAAACCTTCTGGCGGCACTATGGCCCTGGGATCGACTCAACCTCTAACGTAAATGATTACTAGACGCTTGTTAAGGGGTAAAGGCAGCCGTCACGTAGGACTAACAATCCTCTGATATCTAGAAAAAATGGAAGCCTTAACCTACTACTACCCGAAGGGCCTCCTGAGGCCTGCAGAGGGATCACTTTACCTTCTACACTCTAATTCAACCCAGGAAGTTATTACAGAGCATACGGGCTACGCCAGTGCCCCTCTACGTACAGGGGATAGATTTTGCCAAAATAACGGTAATTGTTTTTTTTTAGGGCGGGGTGGAGGGGCAAGGCTAGCAGTACTTTAAATCTATGTACTATACATTTAAATAAACAGTTTTCTTCTAGGGTATGCAAACTAGTTTTATAGTAAATATGAGAGTCGACACTTTCACACAGGATAATACAGGTCCGCACGAGCTCTGTGACAAGTGGTAACTGTTTTTTTTAAGAGGAGGTGGCGTGGACGGCTACAACTTACAAATATGTACCTGCTGTGTTGCATACTTCAGTTTTATATAAGGATTTCTCTCAAGAAAATACTGTTAAAGTGGCAACCCAGCTCCCTATTCCAAACACACAGTAACTTCCTGAGATGAATCTGATTTGCAGTAAGAATGTATAATTGAATGTTGCCTCTTCTTTGAAATGTTGTCTCGAAGGTGGCCCTAACATTTGGCTGATCACTCACCCAACGAGGCCGTCAATGCCCCTGTATGGTCAAAAAAGTATGTTTGTGATCCAGAATTTAAAATCCTCTTCCGTCAGGTCATGTACATATATGCCTAATGCCCGGCTGGCTTGGTGAATATACAAGTACCTATAAAGAGCAGGTTAAACTGAAAAAAAAATACCGTATATATATATATATATATATACATATATATATATATATGCTATAATTAAATGTTTAACATTGAGCAATGCAAGCTTAATATGGAATGATAAGAAAAATAAATGCCTGGACGGGATTCGAACCCGGATCTCTGAGGATCCGGGTTCGAATCCCGTCCAGGCATTTATTTTTCTTATCATTCCATATATATATATATATATATATATATACGTGTGTGTTTGCGTGTGCTTGCGTGTGTTTGTGTGTGTTCGTGTGTCCACCGCTGTGCTCTCGAGGTAGCGTGCTGCCTTATCAAGCAGCGGACCCTGGTTCGATTCCCGGTCGGGACAGGCTCCTGGGTGATTTTTTTTCGGGGGTTTTCTCACCTATAAAACAAATGTCAGGACGATTAGGGCCCAAGGGTCCCAGAAAATCATCCGGCCATCACCCTTATCATCATCCTTATCATTATCATCATCATCCTTCATCGGTGTGGAAAGCAACGGGAAACTACCACACCTATAATTCCCTAGTAAATCTGCAAAACATAGCATGAAAGTGCTATGATTACAGTGAAAGACCTGCCCTCGGGCAGAATTACTATATATATATATATATATATATATATATATATATATATATATATAAAACGTAATATAACGTAACAGGGCACCATGCCTAATACACGGAAGGAAGATGATGATATATATTTTATACATATATATATTTATATAATATAACACATGTTACGTACATATAGTATTAAGTTCTGCATCTGATAATTATTTTAATAAATTATAGTTATGTAAAAAAAAGTAAAGTAAAGTGATCCCAAAACAGGTCCGGAGGCCCTTGGGGTAGTAGGAGGTTGAGGCTCCCACTTTTTCTAGACAATCGACCCTTTATGTCAGCCGGATTGTCAGCCCTGCGTGACGGCGGCCTTTACCCCCAGAACAAGCGTCTGGTACTCATTTCCGTTAGAGGCTGAGTCGACCCCAGGTCCATAGTGCCGCCAGAGGGTTTGGGTCAGTTTAAAAATCCTGACCCCAACGGGACTTGAACCCTCGACCCTCCGGCTTGTAGCTCAGTGCCTTAACCACTGCGCTACGGCGTACCCCCATTATAGTTATGTATTCAGTAACAAATATCATCATCATCATCATGAACAAATTCGTTTTAAGCCATGTGGCCTGTACGGTAAACCTAGCGAAGATATAGACCAATTAGTATTCTTCCCTGTTTATCTAAAGCACTGGAACACTCACAGTTAACAGACTACCTCACCACACACGACTTACTTGATGAACATCAGTCTGGTTTTAGAACAGGACATCACACAAGTACTGCACTACTTGACATTGTAGAGGACATAAGAGACTCAATGGACAAAAGCAAACTCACCGCAATAGTCCTACTCGACTACAGCAAAGCCTTTGACACAGTAGATATAGACTTAATGCTAGCGAGACTAGACACTACATCTGTCGGAAAACTGCCTTGATTGGTTTGCATCTTACCTCACTAATCGTCAGCAATCAGTTTCTGTTAATAATCGCATTTCTTCCTGGCGCTTGGTGAGGAAAGGGGTACCTCAAGGCAGCGTCCTCGCTCCTCTTCTCTTCTCGATTTATATTAATGACGTGACCAAGAAACTACAAAACTGCAAGAATCATCTTTACGCCGACGACCTACAGATTTACACACACTTTAGGCCTGACGAAATTAATGAATATATTGACAAAGTAAACACTGACCTCAGGCATATATCTTTATGGTCCAGACAATATGGGCTGAAACTAAATGTAAACAAAACGCAAGCAATAATTATCGGACATCCATGGCTATTACACCTCATAAACAATGGCAATATGCCGGCTGTCATATTAGATAATGAACAAATTCCTTATACCGACGTCGTTAAAAACTTGGGATTTTACTTAGATTCTAATTTAAAATGGCATGAGCAAGTAAAACAAACATCTAAAAGGATCTTCTCCATAATGCATTCCCTAAAGCGACTTAAACATTTTCTTCCTACAACTCTTAAAAGAATTTTAATCCAAACTTAGTGATGCCGCATTTTGACTACTGTGACGTTCTACTAACTGACATAAGTGACGGGTTGTCGGACAAACTGCAGCGTGTCCATAATATGTGTATCAGATTCATATTTAATGTTCGAAAATACGATCACATTTCTCCATTATTCCACGAATTTTCATGGCTACATCTAAAAGAGAGAAGAAAATCGCACTGTCTAATTCTCCTATTTAAGATCCTACATACCTCGATTCCCAATTATTTATCATCCCGTTTCCAGTATCTATCCTCAAGCCATAACTTAAACACAAGATCACAACATAGTCTCTTACTTAATATACCGCAACATAGGACATCACATCACTCCATGTCATATACCATCTCCACTTCTCGCAAAATGGAATTCCCTACCACAAGAAATAAGGGGCTGCCGGACATTGACATCTTTTAAAAGAAATCTAAATTTATATTGCTCTAAACTCGACTTCATTATTATCCAGTGTAAGATATATATATTAATTGGTGTTTCCCGTATAATGTATCATATTTATATTATTATTATTATTATTATTATTATTATTATTATTATTATTACTATTATTATTATTATCGTATCATTATTGTTATTACCCTATGAAATGTTGTTTGTACATGACATTTACATTGCTACATTTATTGTATCTTTAACTGTTTATAATTAGTACAGTGTATATATATATTTGTCGAATATTTATTTGTATTTGTGCTGGTTGAGTGGAAGAGAGGGCCTTATGGCCTTAACTCTGCCAGAATAAATAAAGTATTATTATTATTATTATTATTATTATTATTATTATTATTATTATTATTATTATTATTATTATTATTATTATTATTATTATAAGATGGTCTTGATCTTTCCACCGATGTTTTGATCTTCCTTGGTCCCTATGTCCAGTTGGGGTATATTGGAATGCCAATTTTGGAAGTCTATTTCTTGCCATTCTCCTCAGATGATTTTTCCATTCTTGTTGGTATCTTTGTATATCTTCATTTAAACTTGTTACTCCAAGTTTTCCTCTGATAATAGTGTTCCTTTGGTGATCCAGTCTATTAACTCCTAACAATGATCGTAAGAAGCGTATTTGTCTTACTTGAAGTTTATGAGCGTTTCTTTTATTTAAAATCCAAATTTCACTTCCGTATTTTAGAGCAGCTTTTGATGTGATGTTATGTAATCTTAGTTTTGTTTCTGTCCTCATCTGTTTACCAAAATGTCTTCGTATTACCCCATTCATTTTATTATATTTTTGTAATTTTGAATCAATGTCACTCTTATATTCTGCAAATACACTTCCTAAGTAAGAGAAATCTGACACTTGTTCTATAATTTTTCCATCAATCTCAATTTTCACCCGTTGTATGTTTTTTCCACACATTGCCATTGTTTTGGATTTTGAAGTGGAAATTTTCATATTATATTTGCTGGCAATTTGGAATAATTGATACGCTGCTATTTGTAAGCTATCTTCGGAATCTGATAATATTATTTGATCATCAGCATATAATGATAATAACAAATATATACTTTTAAAATTAATTTCATCCCGTGTCGTTAACGGATTTTTCCCACGATTGAGGCTGATTCATTAGAGAAATGTGTCTTTGTGTAGTACGATAAAAGAAATTTACATCCAGTGTTTGGTCTCTACCATTTTAACTCCCATTCCGACTTTTCGTTATGAAAAGGGGGGGGGGCATTGTTTGATTCGTCATATTGGGTCAAGAGGAAAAACATTAACTCTGTTAGACTCTTGAGCACGCTGATGAGTGCGTTATCTTTGTTCTACATAACCTAACTTTTTCATACTCATGGACCAGTCATAATAAAAATGTTGGCGTTCACCCGCTTCCTGAACTAGATATTTTTATTAATAACTAATTTTGGCTTTTATTCTTTACTGCGAATAGACAAATCTGAAGATAACTTTACCTTCGTTTTCTGGTGATTTAAACAGTTGGTTCAATTAATGCACACCAATATATTTACTCTCTTCTAATAAGAATAAGAATACATTTTATTTACAAATAAATGTTATACACAGTATTGACACCCGAATGAGCAAGTGCTCGTGCCCGGGTGCAGTTCAGTTACGTGAATAATACAAATAGAATATATACATTTAAAGTTAGGGCCAGTTTCATTTTTACATAAATTATGACACATACAAATAAAAAATAATAATGTATTGGGAATAAGGCTTATTCTAACAAGATAATGAATGGAATGGAGAATGATATACATAAAATAATATAAACCATATAATGTAATGGTTTATAACCAATAATACAGAAGAAAGTAATTGGTTATATATTGATTTATAATAATATAAGCAAAAAATATATGCTTTATATTTATTATTTTAAAATATTCAAATGATTAATTTTATTCACTTGATTAATTAAAAGTTATTAATTTAATTGATTTTTTAAAACTAGCTGTGTTTAGTTTACTTAGTTCTGGATTGGATCTGATTAATTCATTATATAATTTGGGTCCTAGATATCTACTATGTTTAGATCCAGAAGTTGTATAAAATTTTGGAACATATAGCAAAGAAGTAGTATTTTGTCTGGTGCTGTAAAAACTTCGATTGTGCTCTTTAAATTAGGGATATCAAATCTTCGCGATTTTATATTTTCACGACATAAAATATATTTAATCCGTAGTTGGCAAAGTTTTGTCGTAAATAATCGCACAATCTCCAAAAACGCCAAGCGTGACAGACCCAGGAAGCCCTTGGCGTACTAGCTGGCTGCTTGCCTCACATCCACATGTGTTAATCACAGAGTTAAACGATCATCGAGCCAGTGTAGGGGTGACATGTTGTCAACATGTCGGGTTCCCTAGCCGTTATAGCTAGTTTTTTTCAACCTGGAGTCGCTACTTATTATAGCTACCCAAATGCCTCAATATGCTGGGCACGATAGTAAAATTGTAACATAATGATTACGTCATGATAATCCTCTTACACAGATCACTGCGTTTATATACAATTCGGTGCAACAAGTATTCTCATTGTATTCTACAGTGTTCTGCCCTGCGACAGGTATTTCACTGCAATCATACCATTATTATGCTATGCTTTGCAGCTTTACTAGGGAATTATACATGATATAGCTTCCCGTTGTTTTCCACACCGGTGAAAGATGATAATGATTTTGATGATGGCCAGATGATGTTCGGGGACCTTTTGTGTCTTAAACCTACCTGCCATTTGTCTTAGGGTCGGTTTCACCAAGAGAGGTAACTGCTTTACGCCAGTTTAAGATATGCACGCGGCGTAGCCGGCCGTTCGTCGTTAAGGTAGTAAAGACTTGGCGCAGGAGCTACGGCACTTGCGATGGTTCGAGTCTCCATGGGGGAAAAGAAATTTTCTCATTTGTTATTTCGGCCAGTATGGGACCGGTGCCCACCCAGCATCGTGAGGCAATTGGATAGCTACAATAAGTAGCGGCTCCAGGGTTGAGGAACCAGCTATAACGGCTGGGGGACTCGACATGCTAACCACATGTCACGCCTACACTGGCTGTTGATCATCTACCTCTGTGATTGACACATGTGGATGTTGATGGCCAGCAGAACGGCTCGTAAAAAGGGCAACCGCTGAAAAGTGGAAAGACCCTCAATCGGAATCGGATTATACATGGGGAAAACAGGCGTAATACCTCTGCGGGTAAAACTGACCCTTACAGGTGAGGAAAATCCCTGGAAAAAAAGACCTTCACCCAGGAAGCTCGTCCCGACCGGGAATCGAACCCGATCCTTCTGCGTGACAAAGCAGCATGTTACCTCGAGACCACAGCGTGAACTATTCTCATATAATACAGAATTTTGTTTAATTATTGTTTTTAGGATAATAAAACAATTTTAAAATTTAATCACTTATTTTTAACTTTGTAAGTTCATAATTGTTTTTTATACCGTTGAGGTTATAAAAATGTTAAATTATATTTTTTTTACCTTGTATGCTACCATCTTCCACAGCTATAATATAGTCGACGAAGACGGTAGTATACAAGGTAAAGGATATGCACAACAGTGAAGCGCCATAACCCAGAAGAAAAGTGCAAGTGCAAACTATGTGGGTCGCACTGCGACCGATATCACCTGTTACAGTGTAAAAACATAGGAACGTCGATAACAGACTTTTGTAAGACATGAAAACAGTTCTTTCTACATGGCCATTGGCTGCAATGATACCTATTATTATTAAAAAATATATAATTTAACATTATTTAACTTAATCAGAATAAATGTTTTTACTAAAACAGATTAATTACATATTTAATCAAATTTATTTTGCTTCATCAAAACACTCAAGGAATGTCTGTTCTAGACTACGTAACTCAATATTAGGGGAAGGATTGTTATGTACTCGAAGTTAAGTTTGCGACGTAGTGTAGCGAGAAGTAAGATTATTGATTGCCGTTTGTCTTGAATCAACATAAAAAAATTAAATTATAAAGATTTTTCTACCTTATACAACACAGTCTTCCTCCACTATAATATTTTCTATTATAACCGTTATATTATTAAAATTCAAAGCTTTTCGAAGTCATGATTCATCTTCAGGAACCTTCTAGGTACTGAAATTATTGATATATTTTATACAGGAGGCTTTGGTTATTAGGTGTATTTCATTTAATACATTCTTATCATCTGCTTCTTTGATGATTTTAATTTCTTACGAAATATAGTTGAATAATGAATGATAACGTTAGTTTTTCGCTTATTACATAAAAATCGTAAGAATTCAATAAACTAAATACAGACTTATAATTAATATTCTGTTCTTTAGTACTTATGAGTTTTTCAATGATTTTAACATGAGATTGCAATAACAAATATACATTAATTCAAGGTAATAAAAAGAAGCAATTGCAATAAAATGAAATTTGTTTAAATAGGAAAAAGAAAATACATATAATTTATGACAAATTGTATTAATACATAATAGTATTAACAATTGAAATTAAAATCTGCAATACCAATGTTAAATACAAATAAATGCTTACTACTTCTTCTTCTTCTTCTTCTTCTTCCGAATGCAGTATTGGGTGATGATGCCCGTTCTGCGACTACAAAAACTGATCTTTCCATCGGTTGAAGGGTCTTCCGAGGTCTGCTTATTTCTTGTAGTCTTTCGAGTATTTAAATTTTTCTCATTATACGTTACCAGCCTGTAGTTGGGTAAGTCCAGTGGTGGGGTTGCCACCTCTCAAGGCATCTTGGACAGGCATGTTTTTCTGTAGGGGATGCTCCCTTAGCCGTTTTGAAGTTCCTCCTTCTCCGCCAAGCGGCAGAGGTTACTCTCTCTTTCACTGAGTGGACGGTAGGGTGCCTCTTCCGCAACAAATATGCACGCTATTAAAGGGTATAAACTCTCCGCCATTCATTGCAGGTGAGGTCTTCACCGTTCCATGGTAAGGAACCCTAAAGTGGTTACTATCAGCCGGGAAAAAGATGAAATAATTTGGAGGTAAAGAATTTGATTTGAGTAAAGAATAGGAATAAGAAAAGGAGAATAAAGTATAATATTATTTAAAAAAAATAATATTAATTCGAAACAATTGTTTTATATATATGTGTGTGTTGTTGTGTGTGTGTGTGTG